>PVKV010029240.1:0-23901 GCA_004027835.1 Alouatta palliata | reverse complement strand
AAAAAAAAAAAAAAAAAAAAAAAAATCTTACTGTATAGGCTGGACAGCAGATGAATATTGCTTTTATATAAAGGAACTTGAAGAATCAGAAATTGTAGTGTAGGCCGGGCGAAGTGGCTTCTGCCTGTAATCCCAGTACTTTGGGAGGCCAAGGTGGGTGGATCACTTGAGGTCAGGAGTTCGAGACCAGCCTGGCCAACATGGTGAAAAACCATTTCTGCTAAAAATACAAAAATTAGACAGTTGTGGTGGTATGCGCCTGTAATCCCAGCTACTTGGGAGGCTGACTCAGGAGAATCGCTTGAATTATTGCAGTGAGCTGAGCTCACGCCACTGCATTCCAGCCTGGGTGACAGAGGGAGACTCCATCTCAAAAATCAAAAAAAAAGATGAATCAGAAATTGTAGATACATTCAAAAATGTAAATGACTCTGTTTTTCTTCTTACTATATTTAAAATGCATATAGGCATTTATTTATTTTTTTTTTGACCTTTCAATGTTATCCAATGCATATAGGCATTTAAAGCAAAAATTGTTGCACTTCATTATAGGCCTTGTAACACATATGTAACACATGACAAAATAGCTCAAGGGATGGAGGTTAAGTAAAACTATACTTTTGTAAAGTTTATTAATCAGAAATAGACTATTAGTTAAGGGTGTGTATTTAATCCCTAACGACTTGAAAATCACTAGAAAAAGTATGTAAAAAAGTACAGGAGAAAAAGTCAGGAGAAGCTGGGTGCAGTAGCTCATGCCTGTAATCCAAACTACTTTTTTTTTTTTTTTTTTTTTTTTGAGCAAACAATTTGTTATAATGAACCAGAAATACAAGATTCCACTGAAACTGGAACAGCTGACAATATGGTTGAACTTAAACTTTCAAGGGAAATAAGGGTGAAACAAAGCTAATGAGTGGAAAAGTCCGAGATTGGTTTGAGATAAACATGCGGATAATCACATTTCAGCATGGATATTTTCTGACCTCTTCCAGCACTTCATCCTCCATCATTCTCCGTTCTGACACACCTGCCGAATCAAATGGCTTCTTCCTCTATATTGTAGGTATAAACCAACCCTATAGTCCCCTTCTGGACATGACACAAAGCCAAGAGAGTTTGTAAATCTCATACAAGGGTAGAAAGTACGATACAACCCAGCACGCTGGTTATATGTGGTGTCAATGTACACGGTAGCAACTTTGATCAAATCAGACGCGCTACCCCATGGAAGCAACCTCTTAGGCTGCCCTGCAGTGATGTCAATGTTCTCAAGTTACTTAATTATCAATGTGGAAGAATGCATTTTTGAGCTCCAGACTTTCTTAACATTTTAAAGAGGCTATTGAAGAGGATGTAACAGAACCCTGCCTCAGAAACCTAAGCATCAGGGAGGAACACTGTTTTTTTTCTGGGACCTTTCTGTGGGGGCAACAGAGATCAGCAAAAGAAATGTTAGCATGTCAGAGCATGTGACAAGTGAGGGAAGGCAGAGGTAGGAAGAGGGTGTTCTAGCCACAAGGCTAATGCATTTGTGTTCAAAGAGAAGTCTGGGCAAAGGAGGGGAAAATACCCCCCCCCAAAAAAACAAAAACAACCAAATCAAAGGACAAACGGGCTTCATACAATGCAGTATCAAAAAGTAAAAGGAACACACTAAATGCACAAGCTGGTAGCAAGTAAGTCCACAGCCTATTGTGATAGGTCCATCCAGCATCAATCAGATTTCTTCTCATCTGTTATCTCAAGGTTATTTACAGACTTGTTGACTAACAAGAGTCTCTCACGGGAGGGTGGGCAGGCTTCAGTCACTGATTTCGGGATCTGTCTGTGCCATGTAGGCATCCAACTCAGCATCCAGGTGTCCTTTTGTTTTCAACATGTATGCATCCAATTGGTTGTCCAGCTGCTCCTTGGTCAATACAGGGCAAGCCAGGGCACCTCTCCCTCATCCACGGCCTCGGCCTCGGCCTCCAAAACACCCTCTTCCCCGACCTTTCATACCCTGACCTCTACCACCGATTCCGCCACGACCCATAGCTCCACGCCCTAGGCCCCCTCTCCCAGGACCTCCACAACCTCGAACACCACCTCTTCTTAGGCCCATTTGGGGAGCTACGGCTCGTCCACCTCAGAGCAGGTTTTGACCTCGGAGTGACATCCCGCCGCTAAGCAGGGTTCTGGTGGCACGTCCCCCACGTAGTCCTCCTCTGGGCAAGCCTCTCTGGATTATGGGTAGGCCTCGTCCTCCGATTGCTCCCCTGGCCAGGGCCCCTATGGGTCGGCCTAACCGTGCCTGGATGTTACTCTTACCCAGGCGCTGCTTTAAGCTTTTCTGCTTAATTTTTAATGCACCCAGCCCATTTTTTGGTTTTTTTTAACACAGTCTTGTTCTGTCACCCAGGCTGGAGTGCAGTGGCACAAACAGCATCTCACTGCAGCCTCAACCTCCTGGGCTCAAGCAATCTTCCTATCTCAGCCTCCCAAGTAGCTAGGACTATACATGCACACCATCATGCCCAGTTAATTTTTTTGTTTTTTCACAGAGACAGGGTTTCACCATATTGCACTCCTGGGCTCTAGCAATCTGCTTGCCTCAGCCTCCGAAAGTACTGTGATTACAGGCATGAGCCAGTGCCTCAGGCTGATTTTTAAATTTTTGGAGAGATGGGGGTCTCACTATGTTGCCCAGGTTGGTCTCAAACTCCTGGGCTCAAGCAATCCTCCCACCTCATGCCTCCCAAAGTGTTGTGATTACAGGCATAAGCCACCTTGTCCAGCCTGGCTATTGCTCTTAAGTTGTTTTTATAAAACGTGAAGAAGTAAGTTGACATTTGGCTCTAGAAAAAAAAAAAAAGGTGAGGCATGATGGCTCACACCTGTAATCTGGGTGTGGCGGCAGGTACCTGTAATCCCAGCTACTCAAGAGGCTGAGTCAGGAGAATCACTTGAATTTGAGAGGCAGAGGCTGCAGTGAGCTGAGATCATGCCATTGCACTTCAGCCTGGGCAACAAGAGCAAAACTCCATCTCAAAAAAAAAAAAAGAAAAAAAAAGGTGAAGGAGAGCCACTGTATTTCTTTTTATTTAAAATGAAAAAAGGGCTGGGTGCAGTGGCTCACACCTGTAATCCCAGCACTTTGGGAGGCTGAGGCAGGTGGATCAACTGCGGCCAGGAGTACGGGACCAGCCTGGCTAACCTGGTGAAACCCCATTTCTACTAAAAATACAAAAAAATTAGCTGGGCATGGTGGCATGTGCCTGTAATCCCAGCTACTCTCAAGGCTGAGGCAGGAGAATTGCTTGAACTGGGAGGTGGAGGTTGTAGTAAGTGGAGATCGTGGCCATTGCACTGCAGCCTGAGCGACAAGAACAAAACTCTGTTTCAGAAAACAAAAAGGGAAAAAAGGTATGTCAAAAACAAAAACTAGAAATGGGCTTATCTTGTAGATATTAGTGTTTATTATGAAACTCCCTTAGTCAAAAAAAGAAAAAATACACCAGTGAAAGGAAAAAATCCCAAAATTGATTTAAATAATGTCCTAGGCTGGGCGCAGTGGCTCACGTCTGTAATCCCAGGACTTTGGAAGGCCAAGGCAGGCGGATCACCTGAGGTCAGGAGTTCAAGACCAGCCTGGCCAACATGGCAAAACCCCCGTCTCTACTAATAATACAAAAAAATTTAGCCAAGCATGGTGGCAGGTGCCCATAATCCCAGTTACTCGGGAGGCTGAAGGAGGAGAATCACTTGAACCCAAGAGGCAGAGGTTGCAGTGAGCTGAGATCAAGCCATTGCACATCAGCCTGGGCAACAAGAGCAAAACTCTATCTCAAAAAAAAAAAAAGTATCCTAACATAGGGTAAAGTCACAACTGTAACTTAATGCTTAATGAGGCAAAAGATGATCAAACTTTTTTTTTTGAGACAAAGTCTTACTCTGCAACAGGCTGGAATGCAGTGACACAAACATGACTGCCTCACTGCAACCTCTGCCTCCCAGGCTCCCAGGTTCAAGTGATCCTCCCACCTTAGCCTCCCAAAATACTAGGATTACAGGCATGAGCCACTGCACTCACCCAGCCAATGATCAACTTATTAAATGTGGGTGACATAATTATAACTACTTATGTTATAAATCCTTTATAAATTATAACAGAGAATAAGTTGCAAGGCTCCCTAGGAAACATACTACAAGAAAAGGACACATTTGGTATAAAGATGGTATTACATCTGGTATGTCCAGCAAGAAGGCAAGTTGAACTGGAGCACAGTGATCAAGAGGTGGAGAAGGAAGTGAAGTCAGAGATGTAATGGACCACACAACCCACTGGTGGAACTTCGGCTTTTACTCAGTGAAAACTGTAGATATTGAGCAGAGGGATGGCATTTAGTAACCGGACCCATCCTACACAGGCACTCTAAAGGCTATTCCAGAGGCCAGGGGCTGAGCGGCAGCAAGACTGCTCTGCAACTATTGCTGTAATCCAGGCAAAAGATGTCACAAAGAGGTCAGGCTCCGTGGATATATTCTGGGTATATGCCCGAGAGGTTTTTTTTAACAAGATGTATAAGACAAGAAAAAGAAAAACAGGTCAAAAATGATTCCAAGGCCGGGCGCGGTGGCTCACTCCTATAATCCCAGCACTTTGGGAGGACATGGTGGACAGATCACGAGGTCAAGAGATTGAGACCGTCCTGGCCAACATGGTGAAACTCTGTCTCTACTAAAAGTACAAAAAATTAGCCAGGCGTGGTGGCATGCGCCTGTGGTCCCAGCTACTCAAGAGGCTGAGGCGGAAGAATCGATTGAACCCGGGAGGCGGTGGTTGCAGTGAGCCGAGATTGCACCACTGCACTCCAGTCTGGTGACAGAGCAAGATTCTGTCTCAAAAAAAAAAAAAATGATTCCAAGGGATCTGCTATCAAACAAGGGGAAGGCTCCAGAGGTTGCAGGTTTGGGAGAGAAAATCCAGGAGGCCGGTTTTAATCATGTTGAGCTTGGGTCTATAAAACACTCAAGCAGAGATGCAGAGTGGACAGTTAACACAGGCATCTCAAGTGCAAGAAGAAATCTGAGCTGAAGAGATTACCAGGAGGGATCAGGCTCCAGAGAGTACTGATGACAAAACACTGCCAAGGGAGAGGCCACAGCCAGACAAAGTACAAGTATAGCAAAGGGAGGCAGCCAAATGCCGAGGTAAATAGGGGCAGGTCCCCAGTGAAACCTCCAAGCCAAAGACAGTTTAAAGCCTGAAGCCAAGATACAAGTTAAATCCTTGGACCAGACTGAGAACTTGTCTACCTGTCAGGCATGCTTTCCTCTGATTGATCCCCACTCTTCACCTATTTTATATATACCTACCCTCTCCTAATTGGTTTTCTATACTGTCGTGCCCACCATTGAGTGGTGTCTTCACTTTAAGGCTTTTTGCATACTCACAAACCAATGAGCACACATTTTCCATTCTGAGTCCTATTAAGAAAGACCTCAGACTCAGTCAGTAGAGGGGAGACGGCTTGACTTCAGAGAGAGACGGTTTGACTTCAGAGAGACTGTGACTTCAGAGTGTGGGCTTGACTTCGGGGAAGGGGCAACTTGACTTCAGGGAAGGGGCAACCTGCCCTTCCTGTCCCCTTTTGAGTTCCCCTCTCTACTGAGAGCCATTTTCATTGCTCAATAAAATTATCTGCCTTTACTATCCTTCAGTTTGTCCATGTGACCTCATTCTTTTTGGACCACCAGACAAGAGTTCAGGACCCAAGTGTGGGTACCCAGAAAGACTGTCACACTGGCCCTTTGTCCTTGCCAGAGGAGGGCAGCCGTCCCGGCCAACTGAGCTTCTAACACACAGCTGTCCACAGACAGCAAAACTAAGAGAGCACTGTAATGCTCCCTCTAGAGTTTTGGGGTGGTGGGCACCCTCACCTTGGTACCCCCATCCATGTGTGTGAATGAATATGGGATCTGGCTGGCTGCTCTGGACGTAGAGGTTGCTCCTGCCAGTGCCCAGGGCAGCTAGCCAGGTCCCGCACTTGCTCCCATGCTGTCCTGCAAGGGGTTGAGCACAGTGGACCAAGTAAATGGGATGCCCCTATCACCAGTCCAACGAAGGGGCCAGGAAAAATCCTGCATCACAATGACCAAGGATTGCACATAAACATTCAGAGGCAGGAAGAAAAGGAGAAGCCAGCAAACAATAAGAGAAGAAAAGTTAAAACATAAGGCCAGCAATATGGTGAAACCCTGTCTCTACAAAAAAAAAAAATACAGAAATTAGTGCGGTGGTGCATGCACGCATTTTTAGTCCCAACTACTCAAGAAGCTGAGGTGGGAGGATCACTTGAACACCTGAGCCCAGGATGTCAAGGTTGCAGTGAGCTTTGATTGTGCCACTGTACTCCAGACTGTGTGACAGTGAGACCCTGTTCAAAAAAGAAAGGAAAAAAGTTAAGGCAAAGTGCAGTGGCTCTCACCAGTAATCCCAGCACTTTGGGAGGTCAAGGTAGGAAAATTGGTTGAGCCCAGAACTTCCACACCAGCCTAGGCAACATGGCAAAATTCCATTTCTATAATAAGTAGAAAAATTAGCCGGGTGTGCTGGCATGCATCTGTAGTCCCAACTACTCACAAGGCTAAGGTGGGAGTATCACCAGAGCCCAGGGAGCTCAAGGCTACAGTGAGCTGTGATGGTACCACTGCACTCCAGCCTGGGCATCAGAATAAAACACTGTTTCCCTTGACCAAAAAAAAAAAAGTTAAAAGAGAAAGTTAAAAGAGTGTGGTGTCCTGTAAGACAAGTGAAGAAAGTCAGCCAGAAGGGAAAAACACAGGCACACCTCAAAGATGATGTGCCTTCAGTTCCAGATCACTTCAATAAAGCAAATGTCACTTGAGTCACACGAGTATGTTGGTTTCCCATGCACATAAAAGTATGTTTTCACTATACTATAGTCTCTTAAGTGTGCAATAGCATTATGTCTAAAAAATCAATGTATATATCGTAATTTTTTTGGAAGACAGAGTCTCATTCTGTTGCCCAGGTTGGAGTGCAGTGGAGTGATCTCAGCTCACTGCAACCTCTGCTTCCTGGTTGCCAGCAATTCTCATGCCTCAGTCTCCCCAGTAGCTGGGATTACAGCCGTGCACTACCACACACACTTAATTTTTCCATTTTTTGGTAGAGACAAGGTTTCACCATGTCGGCCAAGCTGGTGTCAAACCGTTGGCCTCAAGTGATCTGTCCATTTTGGCTTCCAAAAGTGCCAGGACTAGAGGCATGAGCTACCACACCCAGCCATATCCTAATTTTAAAATACTTCATGGCTTAAAAACGCAGGCCAGGCACATTGGCTCATGTCTGTAATCCCAGCACTTTGGAAGGCAGAAGTGGGAAGACCACTTGAAGGAGTTCAACATCGGCTTGAGCAACACAGCAAGGCCCTGTCTCTATTTTAAAAATAAATAAATGATGGCCAGGCGCAGTGGCTCATGCCTGTAATCCTAGCACTTTGGGAGGCCAAGGCAGGTAGATCACCTGAGGTCAGGAGTTCAAGACCAGCTTGGCCAAAATGATGAAACCTGTCTCTACTAAAAATACAAAAATTACCCAGGTGTGATGGCACACACCTGTAGTCCCAGCTACTCGAGAGGTTGAGGCAGGAGAATTGCTTGAACGTGGGAGGCAGAGATTGCAGTGAGCCAAGATGGCGCCACTGCACCTCCAGCCTGGGTGACAAAGCCAGACTCTGTCTCAAAAAATAATAAAATAATATAAAATAAAAGCTAACAATCATCTGAGCCTACAGTGAATCCTAATCTTTTTGCTGGTAGAGGGTCTTGCCTCAATGTTGATGACTGCTGACTCATCAGAGTGGTGGTGTGCTGAAGGCTGGGATGGCTGTGCAATTTCTTAAAATAAAATGACAATTAAGTCTCCCACACTGATTGACTCTTCCTTTCTTTCTTTTTTCTTTTATTGAGAAGGAGTTTCGCTCTTGTTGCCCAAGCCTGAGTGCAGATCTCGGCTCACTACAACCTCCGCCTCCCGGGTTCAAGTGATTCTCCTGCCTCAGCCTCCAGAGTAGCTGGGATTACAGGCATGCGCCACCATACTTGGCTAATTTTTGTTTTTTTAGTAGAGACTGGGTTTCTCCATGATGATTAGGCTGGTCTCAAACTCCCGACCTCAGGTGATCTGTACGCCTGGGCCTCCCAAAGTGTTGGGATTACAGGTGTGAGCCACCATGCCCAGCTGACTTCCTTTCATGAAAGATTCCTCTGTAGCATGAGATGCTGTTTAATACCATTTTACCTATAGTAGAACTTCTTTCAAAATTAGATTCAATCCTCTCAAACCCTGCTGCTGCCTTATTAACTAAGTTTATGTAAGTCTAAATCCTTCATTGTCATTTTAACAACGTTCACAGCATCTTCACCAGGAATAGATTCCATCACAAGAAAACAATTTTCTTCTCTCATGCATAAGAAGCAACCCCTCATCTGTTGAAGTTCTACCATAAGATTGCAGCAATTCGGTCACATCTTCCAGCTCCACTTCTAATTCTAGTTCTCATGCTATTTCCACATCTGCAGTGACTTCCTCCACTGAAGACTTGAACCCCTCAAAGTCATCCGTGAGGGCTGGATCAAGTTCTTCCAAATTCCTGTTAATGTTATTTGGACCTACTCCCATGAATCATGAATGATCATGAATGGTCTTAGTGGCATCTTAAACAGTGACTCCATTCCAGAGGTTTTCAATTTACTTTGCCCAGATCCATCAGAGGAATCATTATCCATCGGAGTTATAGTCTTACAAATTTCTTTCTTTTTTTTTTTTTGAGACGGAGTTTTGCTCTTGTTACCCAGGCTGGAGTGCAATGGCGCGATCTCGGCTCACCGCAACCTCCGCCTCCTGGGTTCAAGCAATTCTCCTGCCTCAGCCTCCCGAGTAGCTGCGACTACAGGCACGTGCCACCATGCCCAGCTAATTTTTGTATTTTTAGTAGAGACGGGGTTTCACCATGTTGACCAGGATGGTCTCGATCTGTTGACCTCGTGATCCACCCGCCTCGGCCTCCCAAAGTGCTGGGATTACAGGTGTGAGCCACCGCGCCCGGCCTATTTCTTTTTTTGTTTTGTTTTGTTTTGTTTTTCTCAGATGGAGTCTCACTGTTGCCTAAGTTGGAGTTCAGTGGCACAATCTCGGCTCACTGCGACCTCCACCTTCCAGGTTCAAGCGATCCTCCTGCCCCAGTCTCCCGAGTAGTTGGGATTACAGGCATGCACCACCATGCCTGGCTAATTTTTGTATTTTTAGTAGAGACAGCGTTTCACCATATTTGCCAAGTTGTTCTCAAACACCTGACCTGAGGTGATCCAACTGCCTGCGCCTCCCAATGTGCTGAAATTATAGGTGTGAGCCACCACACTCGGCCACAAATTTACTTCTTAAATAATAAAACTCAAAAGTCAAAATTACTCCTTGATCCTGCTGTAGAATGGATGCCTACTAGTAAGCATGAAAACGGTTAATTCCGGACCTCGTAGCTCTTGTGTGACCAGCTTCATTGTCAATGAGCAGTAACATTTTGAAAGAAATATTTTTTTCTGAATATTAGGACTCAATGATTTGCTTAAAATATTCAGGAAACCAGCTGGGCGCAGTGGTTCACACCTGTAATCCCAGCACTTTGGGAGTCTGAGGCAGGCAGATCATGAGGTCAGGAGTTTGAGACCAGCCTGATAAACATGGTGAAACCCGTCTCTACTAAAAATACAAAAATTAGCTGGGCATCATGGTGTGCACCTGTAATCCCAGCTACTCAGGAGGCTGAGGCAGAAGAATCACTTGAACCCAGGAGGCAGAGGTTGCAGTGAGCCAAGATCGCGCCACTGTACACCAGCCTGGGCGACAAAACAAGAGTCTGTCTCAAAAGAAAAGGAAAAAAATATTCAGTAAACCACGCCATAAACAAAATATGCCGGCCAGGCATGGTGGCTCAGGCCTGTAATCCCAGTACTTTGGGAGGCCGAGACTGGTGGATCAGCTGAGGTCAGGAATTCGAGACCAGCCTAGCCAACATGGCAAAATCCTGTCTCGACTTGAAATACAAAAAATTAGCTGGGCATGGTGGCACGCACCTGTAATCCCAGCTACTTAGAAGGCTGAGGCAGAAGAATCACTTGAACCCAGGAGACAGAGGTTGCAGTGAGCCCAGATCGTGCCACTGTACTCCAGCCTGGAGATGTAATGAGGCTCTAAAACCAAAACAAAAAGAAAAGAAAAAAAAAAGGAAGTTTTCCTTTGCATTTACAACTGGGCTGTTTGGCACAAGAGGCCTAATTTGGGACTGTCTTGGCTTTTGTTTTTTATTTTTCTCTTTTTTTTTTTTTTTTTTTGAGATGTTGTATTGCCCTGTCGCCCAGGCTGGAGTGTAATGGTGCGATCTCGGCTCATTACAACCTCCGCCTACTGAGTTCAAGCAATTCTGCCTCAGCCTCCTGAGTAGCTGGGATTACAGGCGTCTACCACCACGCCCGGCTAATTTCTTGTATCTTTAGTAGAGATGGGGTTTCATCAAGTTGGCCAGGCTGGTCTTGAACTCCTGACCCTGAGATCTGCCCGCCTCAGCCTTCCAAAGTGCTGGGATTACAGGCGTGAGCCACCACGACCCACTGGCTTTTGATACATGCCTTCCTCACTAAGCTTAATTACTTCTCACTTCTGATTTAAAGTGAGGGATGTGTGACTCTTCCTTTCTCTTGAACACTAAGAGGCCATTACAGGGTAGTTAACTACCCTATTCCAATATTGTTGTGTCTCAAGGAACAGGGAAGCCAGAGGAAAGGGAGAGAGAAAGGGGAACAGGCAGTCAGTGAAGCAGTCAGAACACATGCAACATTTGTTAATTTTCACCGTCTTATACACAGTTTATGGCATGCCAAAACAATTATAATAATTAATAACAAAAATCAAGGATCACTGACTGCCATAACCGATAATAAATAAAACATCTGAAATAGTACAAGAATTACCAAAATGTGACACAGAGACACAACATAAGCATATGTTTAAAAAAAAAAAACAAAAGAAAGAAAGAAAAGTAGTTGTGAGGCTGGGTGAGGTACAGTCCCAGGGCTCTGGGGGACCAAGGTGGGAAGATCACTTGATGACAGGAGTTCAAAACCAACCTGGGCAACATAGAGAGACCACATTTCCACAAAAAAAAAAAAATTTTTTTTGAGACAGTGTCTCGGTCTGAAACCCAGACTAAAGTGCAGTGGTGCGATCTCGGCTCACTGCAACCTTAGCGTCCCGAGTTCAAGCAATTCTCCTCCCTCAGCCTCCCAAGTAGCTGGGAGTACAATTGTGCACCACCAAGCCCGGCTAATTTTTGTATTTTTAATAGAGACGGGTTTTGCCATGTTGGCCAGGCTGGTCTCAAACTCCTGACCTCGGGTGATCCACCGGCATCAGCCTCCAAAAGTGCTAGGATTACAGGCATGAGCCACCATGCCCAGCACCCCACAAAATGTTTTTAATTAGCCAGGCATAGTGATGCATAGCTGTGGTCTCAGCTACTCAGGGGGTTGAGGTAGGAGCATCCCCTGAGTCTAAGAGTTCAAGTTTATAGTGAGCTAAGATTATGCCACTGCACTCCAGCCTAGGTGACAAGATGAAACCCCTGTCTCTATTTAAAAAAAAAAAAAAAAAAAAAAGGCCTGGCACGGGGGCTCACGCCTGTAATCCTAGCACTTTGGTAGGCCGAGGGAGGCAAGTCACGAGGTCAACAGATCGAGACTATCTTGGCCAACATGGTGAAACCCATCTCTACAAAAAATATAAAAATTAGCTGGGCATGGTGGCGCACACCTGTAGTCCCAGCTACTTGGTAGGCTGAGGCAGGAGAATCACTTGAACCCAGGAGGTGGAGGTTGCAGTGAACTGAGATCACAACACTGCACTCCAGCCTGGCAACAGAGCAAGACCCTGTCTCAAAAAGAAAAGAAAAAAGGTGTTGACAGATTTGCTCGATGCTGGGTTTCCACAAAACTTCAATTGTTAAAAAAAAAAAAAGAATAAGAAGAAAAAATGCAGTATCTGCAAAGTACATTAAAGCAAGGCACAATAAAATGAGGTGTGCCTGTAATCAATTATGTCAAATATGGCTAGAAATTCATGTAAGAGGGGCTGGGCATAGTGGCTCAACTCCATAACCCCAGCACTTTGGGAGGCAGAGGTTCTCAAAAACAAGCAAACAGAGTAATTCACTAAATAATTTTTTAGAAAGTCATGTAAGAGGAAGACTGAGATTTCATCACTAGAGGTCACTGTTGACCTTAACTAAAAGGACTGGGCTAGAGTTGAGGCTTTGAGTTCACTACAGATCAACCTAGAAGATACAGAGAGAGAAAACAAAGTGAACTGTGAACAATTTTTGGTCTGAATGAGCTTATCTGAACCAGTGTGTGTGAGCCATAGCTTTGCCCTGGAACAAACACACCTGCCACCCACCTGGGGATGACAAATGGCAAGGTAGGAAGAACAACTAGGGCTTGTATCAAGTTCTAAAGGATAATTACCCTAACATAAAGAAATTAAATCTATAATTTTAAAACAATTCATAAAGAAAAGGCAGACCCGGCGGGCGGGGGTGTTCTGCGCGGTGAGTGTGGGGCGGCGGGACTGGGGCGGGGCGGAAGAGCTAGATCGGAGGCCCCACGTGCATTCCCGCAGGGATCTCCCGGGTCGCAGTGAAAAAGGAGAGGCTGCGTCTGTCTCTGCTGGGGTCCCGCCTCGGCGTCTGCCCGCTTGGCCTCTGTTACTTCCGCAGCCCCGGTGCTTCTGGAGTGTCGCTTTCCCGGTGCCTCTGTTCAGCGTTTCCCTTTCCAAAGCGTGGCCGGGGCTAGGGGAGGGCAGGCCAGCTGTGCCCTTTGACCCCGTGAGAAAACGGCGACCCTCTGACTACAGGGGTGTGGCCCAGAGCCACTTGGCTAGTTATGGGTGGGGGCTGGGATCCTCGCCCTGCGGATCAAGCAGTTGGCCCTATCTGGCTGCACCTTCGTGCCCCCTAGCCCTGCAGGGTCATATATGTGTGGAGAGGTTCCAGGGTAGTCTGCTTCTCTCTGCTCCAGACCTTGCACTCAATCCTGAGGATCCCTAGAGGTGGGGGCAAGGGCTGTGATGAGGAGGTGGAAAGGCTTCCCAAGAACCCTGGACTCATGGACCCTGGAGTCAGATTTTGGTTCAGATCTTGCCTCTTGCTAGCTGTGTGACTTCGGGCAAGTTGCTTAACTTCCCTGAACTTTGGTTTCTTCATATGTAAAAAGAAAGTGAAGGAGAAAGGGAAGGCAGGAAAAGGGGAAGAATCCCTTCTAAAGCCTAATTTGTATTGGATTCACCAGTTATAAAGCAGTCTTGTCCAAACTACTGCGCAGGAGGCAGAAGTTGCAGTGAGCCAAGAAAAAAAAAAAGGCAACATGCCCTGGTCCGGGCTATTTTGGTAACAATAGACATTTATTGAATGCATACTATGTACCACTGTAAGCATTGTACTAACTGTCTTGTTTTTTGTATTGTGTGTGTATGGACAGTCTTAAGTCTGTCACCCAGGCTGGAGTGCAGTAGTATGATCTCTGCTCACTGCAGCCTCCATCTTCCAGGTTCATGGGATTTCTTCTGCCTCAGCCTCCTGAGTAGCTGGAATTACAGATTGGAATTACAGATGCCCACCACCACGCCTAGCTAATTTTCTTTTTTTTTTTTTTTTTTTTTTTGAGATGGGAGTCTCATCCTGTTGCCCAGGCTGGAGTGCAGTGGTGCAATCTCGGCTCACTGCAACCTCCACCTCCCGGGTTCAAGCAATATTCCTGCCTCAGGCTTCCAAGTAGCTGGGATTACAGGCACGCGCCACCATGCCCAGCTAATTTTTGTATTTTTAGTAGCAATGGGGTCTTGTCATGTCGTCCAGGCTTGTATCAAACTCCTGACTTCGAGTGATCCACCTGCCTCGGCCTCCCAGAGTGCTGAGATTACAGGCATGAGCCACTGCACCTGGCCTGTTTTTTGTATATATATATTTTTTTAATTTTTTGAGACAGACTGTTGCTCTGTCACCCAGGCTGGAGTGTAGTGATGCCACCATGACTCATTGCAGCCTGGGCCTCCTAGGCTAAAGCAATCCTCCTGAGTAGCTGGGGCCACAGGCAAGTGCCACTACACCCAGCTAATTAAAAACCAATTTTTTTTGTAGAGATGGGTGTCTTACTGTGTTGCCCAGGCTTAACATGCTTTCTTTAATTCTAACAACAATCGTATGAGGTGGATATTGTTATTGTCTAGCAGATGAGGAAACTGAGGCACAGAGAGGTTCAATGACTTGCCTGAGGCAGTAGAGTTGACGACTGTCGAATGGGGGTGTCTGGCACCACAGGGCACCCTACTGAGCCCTGTGTCCTGCTCTCTTGAGTCCTGCTCTCTTGACTTCAGGTAGAAAAGCTGGGCCTGGAACCCAGCCTTGACATCCTGCGGCCCAGGGGCCAGTGACACGTGCTGCGAGAGGCCCAGGATGGTGGAGGCTGAGGACCTGGCACAGCTTCGGCTGCTCAACCTGGAGCTCCAGAGGCAGCTATGGGCGGGGGCAGGATGCTGTACTGCGGTCAGTGGCCAAGGCAGCCTGAGTCAAGCTTGGAATCTAGCAGCAGCTACAACTCAGAGACTCCATCAACCCCAGACTCCATCGACCCCACAGACATCCTCAACTTCCTCAAGCACCTCCTGCCCAAGGGGCCGGTGCCCTGTGTGGTGCCCACCAGATGCCTGCCGAGGGTACCCCTGTGAAGTGGCCAGCTTGAGGGCAGCCTCTCTCCCACCTGCCAAGTGCCAGTATCAGGAGCCCCAGGGCCGACTAAGACCCCACTCAGCACCCTCGCTGAGCACCTGAAGCCTGAGGGACCCAGAGCCCTCAGTGGGGCTGGGTGATCCGGGGCCCCAGGAGGCACAGGCCCTGAGGTCCATCCTGGCTCAACAGAGCAAGCTGTCCAAGCCCAGGGTGACTTTCTCTGAGGAGTCTGCAGTGCCTGAGAGGAGCTGGCGCCTCCAGCCGTACCTGGGCTATGACTGGATTGCAGGGTCTCTGGACACCCACTCTTCCATCTTAAGCCAGCCTGGGGACTTCTTCTCGAAGCTGCAGGAGTTTCGGGAAACCAACAAGGAGGAGTGTATCTGCAGCCATCCTGAACCCCAAGTTCCTAGGCTCTCATGAGAGTAGCGGCAGCCGCAGCAGTGTGGACGAAGACTATGAATGTGTGTATTGTTACCGTGTCAACCGGCGCCTGTTCCCGGTGCCTGTGGATCCCGGCACCCCCTGCTGCCTCTGCAGGATACCACGGGACCAGAGGGGCTCTGGGACCCTGGCGCAGCCAGCGCAGGTCAGGGTGAGCATCCCCATGTCGATCCTGGACCCCTCGCACCGGTACCGCATCCACTGGCGAAAGAGCTTCGACGCCTCGGACACGCTGGCCCTGCCCCGGCACTGCCTGCTGGGCTGGGACATTCTCCCTCCTAAGTCCGAGAAAAACTCAGCCCCCAAGAGCCTGGACCTCTGGTCCTGTCTCCACTGAGGCCCAACACCAGAAGCTGTCAGGCACCAGCCCTTTTCGCCTGGTATGATCCAGATAGCATCCTAGCCTGGGGCGCCCCCTAGAGGGACAGAGATCTTGGAGCAGACCTGGGGACTGCAGAGCCCCCTGGGGGGTAAGGTTGGGGTGGGGAGGATGGAGCCTGGGAGTGTCTCTCTGCAGGGGCCAGCCCCCGCAGCCCTGACTCCAGTCATCCCTTGGGACTCCTCCACTCCCTGTTGCCTGCCCTGCTCCACCCAGGAAGGCCATCCTGACTGCAAGATCCAGAAAGGAATGGGGCTGGAACTGGGGATGACCTGTCCCTTTCAAGTGGCCCCCTGAGACTTCCCCATCCCCCATCCAGGCCTTGCCAATGCAGATGCCACCCCCACCACCCCGATCTGGTCAGTGCTTCAGGTCTCTTGGCCCCACGTCCCATGGCAGAAGCCCTAAGGACTGACCCCTGGAGGAGGACAGCATTCCCACCACCTCCCGCCTGTCCCGTCTGGCAGACACACTCAGGAGATGGAAGCCCCTGTCCACCAGCTCAGACCCCGATGTCCTAGGTTGGGCTGGTGGGTGGGCTCAGACTTGTCTGCTGCCGGGGGTCCAGAGAGGGAGGACCCTGGGGTGGAGGGTGAGGAAATTCTGTAGAAGTTTGTAAATAAAGCTCAGTGATCTGCAGCTCAAAAAAAAAAAAAAACGAAAGAAAAGAAAAGAAAAGGCAGAGCCTAGGTAAATTCACTGCTGTAATTTTACAAGTAATTAAGGAATAAACACCACCAATCTTACACAAATACTTCTGGAGAATAAAGAGAAAACACTAAGCATGTTTTCTGAAGCAAGCATAAAACGGATATAAATTAACAAAGGCCAGGTGCAGTGGCTCCTATCTGTAATCCCAATGCTTTGAGGGCCAAGGCAGAGGATCACTTGAGCCCAGGAGTTCAAGATCAGCCTGGCCAACATGACAAAACCCTGTCTCTACTAAAAACACAAAAATTAGCCGGCCGTGGTGGTGCAGGCCTGTGATCCCAGCTACTTGGGAAGCATAGGGACAAGGATCACTTGAACCCAAGAGGTGAAGGTTGCAGTGAGCAGAGATAGCGCCACTACACTCCAGCCTGGGCAATAGAGTGAGACTGTCTCAAAAAAAAAAAAAAAAAGGGATTGTAAGAAAGGAAAATAGCCAGGCGCAGTGACTCATGCCTGTAATCTTAACATGCTGGGAGGCCAAGATGGGTGACTTATCTGAGGTCAGGAGTTCAAGACCAGCCTGGTAAAGATGGCAAAACCCTGCTTCTACTAAAAATACAAAAAATTAGTTGGGCGTGGTGGCAGGTGCCCATGATCTCAGCTACTCTGGAGGCTGAGGTATGAGAATCGCTTGAATGCAGGAGGTGGAGGTTGCCATGAGCCAAGATCATGCCACTGCACTCCAGCCTGGGCAACAGAGCAAGACTCCGTCTCAAAAAAAAAGAAAAGAAAAGAAAAGAACAGACTCTTTCAGGAGCAAAGACACAAAAATATCCAACAATTTGTCATGGAATATATTCTAAAAGGGTAAAACATCAACCTGACTTTTTTTCCTGGAAAATGGGCTGCTTTAATATTTGAAAATCAAAACATTAATAAAATTAGCTCAATCCATAGGTTAGTATCAATCAAGCCACTGAAAAAGGAGAAAACAATATAACCATCTCAATAATGAAATTCATCCTTCTGATTATTAGCTAAAAAATAATAATTAAATTCACAGCCTGAGCAACATGGTAAAACCCTGTTTCCACAAAACAATTTAAAAATTAGCCAGATGTGGTGCTGTGTAGCTGAAGTCAGAGGATTACCTGAGCCCAGGGAGGTTAAGGCTGCAGTGAGCTCTGACTGCACCACTGCACTCCAGACTGGTGAGAGTAAGACCTGACTCAAAAAAAATTTTTTTTTCAAAGTTTAAATTCAGTACCTACTGGATGATGAAAAGTCTCAGCAAACAAAGGGCCAGCCAGGCTCAGTGGTTCATACCTGTAATCCCAGAATTTTGGGAGGCCAAGGTAGGTGGATCACCTGAGGTCAGGAGTTCAAGACTAGCCTGACCAACATGGTGAAACCCCATCTCTACTAAAAGTACAAAAATTAGCTGGGTACGGTAGCACACGCCTGTAGACCCAGCTACTCAGGAGGCTGAGGCCGGAGGATCACTTGAACCTGGGAGGTGGAGGATGCGGTGAGCCAGTATCATGCCATGGCACTCTAGCCTGGGTGACAGTGTGAGACTCTGCCTCAAAAAAACAAAAAGAAAAAAAAAAAAGACTGGATACCTTGGGAGCGGCAATAATGAGAGGCAGGAAGAAGAAGACGACTTTGCAGAGGAGACAGAAAAGAAATCATTGCAGAGGAAGGACTAGATCAGAAACCAACTGAGAAGACATTCTAGGCAGATTGGACATGAGCATCAACTAGACAGAGTGTCATTAAAGCAAGCACTGAAGTGTTCGTGACGTTTGCCATACCCCTACCAGACATATCCAGCAAGTCATGTGGTTCAAAATGTGAAAGGGAAATGTGGAGATATTTGCCAGAAAATACAGCTTTAACCTAGCTGTTGTACAATCTATACATTCATTTAAAGAGTTTATCTGAAGGTGATAGAATCCATTCTTTCATCCAGCTATCCCAGCTTCTATGCCTGGATCAAGTGGGATCAACAGAACGAGATTTATGGGACCAAGGTATCTCCATCCCTAGAAGTGTACTGACTGAGTACTCCATCCACACGAAGTGCTCGATTACAGGAACTGAAAACTGTCTACTAAGTCAACTACAGGAAAATCAAAAAAGAATGTTTTTTAGACTTCAATGCCAAGAACTCTTTTTTTTTTTTCTTAAGTAGCTTTCCAATGTGAAAGGAAAATAAATCTTGGGGCACCAAAATCACTAAGCTAAAGAGAAAAAGTCAAGCTGGGAACTGCTAGGGGCAAACCTGCCTCTCATTCTATTTAAAGTCACCCCTCTGCTCACTGAGGGTGAATGCAAAGCTGATTGCCTCCTCTGGAGAGGCTAATTAGAAACTCAAAAGAATGCAACTATTTGTCTCTGATTTACTTAAAACCTGGAAGCCCCCTGCGTGCTGGAAGCCTTTGCTTCCAGGTGTCCCGCCCTTCCGGACCAAACCAAGGTTTCTCTTACTTATGTTGATTGATGTCTCATGACTCCCTAAAATGTAAGAAACCAAAGTGTGCTCTGCCCACATTGGGCATGTGTCATCAGGACCTCCTGAGGCTGTGTCAAGGGCACATATCAATTTTGGCAAAATAAACTTTCTAAATTAACTGAGACCCGTCTCAGATATTTAGGGTTCACACTGGCAAAAACTGGAAAGCCTGGAAATTCTAAAAGAGCTATAACACTAAGAACTCTTAATGTCTCATGACGAATTTTTTTTTTTTAATTAAGGCAGAGTCTCGCTCTGTCGCCGAGGCTGGAATACAGTGACATGATCTTGGCTCACTGCAACCTCCTCTTCCCATGCTCAAGCAATTCTCCTCCCTTAGCCTGCCAAGTAGCTGGGATTACAGTCATGTGCCACCACACCAGGCTAATTTTGCATTTTTAGTAGAGGCAGTTTCACCATGTTGGTCAGACTAGTCTTGAACTCCTGACCTCAGGTGATCCACTCGACTCCACATCCCAAAGTGCTGGGATTACAGGCGTGAGCTACTGCACCAGACCTTCATGGGGAATTTCTGGTTGTCAGGTCTCCATATGCAAGCCTGTGGCCTGAAAGTCTGAAGTCCTGCTTGCCTCGGCTGATGTCTCCCACACCCTGCCTGCGTTCACCATTGTCCTTAATCATCCAGCGAAGGCTCCCTGGACAAGCCCCTCACCCAACCCTGCCATCTTAACTGTTCTTATGATAATGTAAATACCTCTCCCCCAACCCTGCCACTGTAACTGAACTTACTCTGCAACACCCCCGCCCCCCAAAAACTACCCAAACCTATAAAACCAACTCCTGTCCCACTGTCCTTTGCTAATGTCCTTTTCAGCCTTAGCTCACCTGCACCCAGGTGAATAAAACAGCCATGTTACTTACACAAAGCCTGTTTGGAAGGTCTCTTCATTCAAAGCGCAAGTTTTTTTCAACACTGGTAATTTCTTTTTTTTTTTTTTTTTGGAGACAAAGTCTCGCTCTGTCACCTAGGCTAGAGTGCAGTGGCACAATCTCGGCTTGCTGCAGTCTTCACCTCCCGGTCTCAAGCGATCCTCCCACCTCAGCCTCCCCAGTAGCTGGGACTATAGGTGTGCACCATCACACCTGGCTAATTTTTGCAGTTTTTGTAAAGATGGGGTCTTGCCATGTTGGCCAGACAGTCTCGAACTTCGGGATTCAAACTATCTGCCCACCTGAGCCTTCAAAGTGTTGGGACTACACAGGTGTGAGCCACCCACCTGGCAGATGATTTCTTGTAATGGCTAACGCAAATCATGTAACACAGAACATCGACATTTTTGCTATGGCCATCAGAAAGATCATGGAACCTACATATTTCTGCACACCACTTTGTCCTGACATTGATGTGCTCTTGCATGTTTTTCCTAAAGTTGATTTTCATCTATTTCTGTGTTTCTATTCTAATGTAAGACATTGTAAACAAGGTAGAGAACAAAAAAATAAACAACTCACCTGAAATTTGTTCATTTTCTGTCACTCTAGGAAACACTTAAGAGAACTAGGAAGGTGGAGCTGGGAGAGAAGAACGAATCACTAGACATCCGACCTGTCCTGCACATTACGGATTCTCCCGCCTGTACAGCTCTACCCTTCAGCTGGATAAAATGTCCTCCTGGAGAATGTCCTTTGGCCTGTCACTACCTTGGCAGTAGTTTCTCAGACTTTTGATAAAAACTGGTTTTGACTTAATTATGCCAGAAATTCGGACTACTGGTTAGGATACTAATGAATGGGATGACCTGGACATGTCACCCTTCTGGAGCTCAGTGGGTTTCATCTTTCATGTCAGGCAGAAATTGGAATCCAGGAAGCTGTTTCCTGCACTACTTACTGAGTCAGCATGGTGGAAGCACCCACATCTCTCAAGGCCACCTGTGGTAATGGGCATAGTATGGAGGGCTCTCAGGATCTGAAATGGGAGATAATTAAGAAAAACTCAAAGGCTGTTGGGGAGTTTAAGACAGAATATTCTTGGCCAGGCACGGTGGCTTACACCTGTAATCCCAACACTTTGGGAGGCGGAGGCAGGCGGATCACCTTAAGTCTGAAGTTCGAGATCAGCCTGGCCAACACGGTGAAACCCTGTCTCTACTGAAAACACGCAACTTAGCTGGGCATGGTGGCGCGTGCCTGTAATCCCAGCTACTCGAGGCTGAGGCAGGAAAATCACTTGAACACGGGAGGCAGCTGTACAGTGAACCGAGATTGCGCCACTGCACTCCAGCCTGTGCGACAGAGCAACACTCCGCCTCAAAAAAAAGAAAAACAATTTTCTTACAAGTAGGTAGCATTCCGCAACCGCCCCCACCCCCGCCCCCAAACAGGTTCTCTCAACCCTGAAGATGAAGAGACATTTCCTGGGCAAGACTGACCCTAGCCTTAGGCCCAGCTCACCTCTGACAGCTGCAGCAAACCTCCCGTTTAGTCAGCTGGGTTGGCTTGTGGAGCACCGGCATTACATGCTGCCTCTCTCTGTGCAAATCTGAGCTGTGCACTTTCTCAACCTCGTTCTCCACTGCTGTGAAGCTCTGGTGAGAAGTCTCCATTCAGGTGGGGGCCGTCATTCCTCTACCTCACAAGAGTTGCTTTGTTTTTAGAAACCCAGGATCTGGCCCTATGGACAAAATCATCTTACATCAGGGCCCCAAGTCTTGGAACTCCCTATCCCCCCGAATCTCGGGTTGGTCCTTCAAAAACCCAACCAAGACCACTGAGAACAGACTGGCTGGACGGTTCAGAAGAGACTCAGGGCCCTCCATTATGAAGTGCAGACCCACGAACCATGCCTACAAGTGTCCCAGGATAAAACAGAGCCCGCATTATACTTGGCAACGATGTCTGGGGCTCAGTGCTGTAACAACGCAACGCTGGACTTCCACCGAATGAGCTTTTAGGGGGCAGGCAGAGCGGTGAGCCCCGAGGCCCAGCTCCCGGGCTGTGCTAGAGCGAGCGGTGACCGCCTCCCACCTCGAGCACGAAACGTCCCCTTAGTCCCCACTAGGCCGCGCAGTGGCGTCGGACAAAAGCGGCAAACGCCGCCAAGGCCGGCTGCCAGCCTGGCGCGCTGTCTCCTACGCACGAAAGTGCCAAGGCCAACGCCGCGCCGGAACCCAGGACACGGCACCCCCCATCCCGCGGGCTCGGCGTGATCTTCGACCCGAGCGGCAGCCCGTCCGCGGCACAGCCATGCCACGCCCGGACCTTGGCCGCGCATGCGCGGCACCGCCCGTCGCTGCCGCTAGTGCGCCGCGCGCCAAAGACCTGTAGGGGCGGTTTCCCATCAGGCTCCGCGACGGAACACTCACTTCTCCCCGCCCCGAGCTGCGTCCTCCAGCCGGGAGGGGGCGCGTCAGGCGTTTCTCTGCAGGCGCAGACCCAGAAGCGGACAAAAGACAGCAGAGGACGCCCGCGCGGCTGGCCTGGAAAGGCAAGTGAGCTCGTGGCACAGTGCTTCTCCCGGAAAGCAACGCAGCTTAGTGATGCGGTGGTAGTCTCGATGTCAGGGGACGGTGCTCGCTTCTCAAAATTTCAGACTTCCTTGCAATACACAGAATTTGGGGGTGAATAAAGTGCAAACTAAAATAAAATTATCAAATCACACACAGCCTCGTATCCCTTAGATAACATTTTTTTTTTTTTTTTAAATAAGGCAGGCTTTGTTACCCACGCTGGAGTGCAGTGGCGCAGTCACAGCTCACTGTAGCCTCAACCTCCCGGGCGTATGCAGTCCTCCAGCCTCAGCTTCCCGAGGAGCTGGGACCACAGGCGCCCGCCCCAACGACCAGCTAATTTTTTAATATTTTCGGAGAGTTTGGGGTCGCTATGTCGTCCAGGCTGATTTCCAACTGCTGGGCTCAAGAGAACCTTCTGCTCCGGCCTCCTGAGTAGTTCGGATTACAGGCATGAGCCCTCCCCGTCCTGCCTGCACTGAGTTTTATAAAAACAGAATTGAAAAGACATTACTGAAGCTGGGCGCGGTGGCTCAACGCTTGTAATCCCAGCACTTTGGGAGGCCGGGGGACGGGAGGTGGGGCGGGGGTAGCGGGAATTACGAGGTCAGGAATTCGAGACCAGCCTGGCCCATACGGTGAAACTCTTTCTCTACTAAAAATACAAAAATTGGCCAGGCATGGTGGCTCACACCTGTAATCCTAGTACTTTGGGAGGCCGAGGCAAGCAGATCACCTGAGGTCAGGATTTTGAGACCAGCCTCACCAACGTGGGGAAACCCCTTCTACTAAAAACACAAAATTAGTATTGGACAACAAGAGCGAAACTCCGTCTCTAAATAAATAAATAAATAAATTAGCTGGGCGTGGTGGTGGGTGTCTGTAGCCCCAGCTACTCAGAAGGCTGAGGCATGAGAACTGCTTAACCTGGGAGACGGAGGTTGCAGTGAGCTGAGACGATGCCACTGCACTCCGGCATAGGCAACAGCATGAGATTCTGTCTAAAAAAAAAAAAAAAAAAGGCGTTACTATAGCATGGTTTTCGTATACAAACATTTTCTTGGTCAATATATTTGCCAGCTTTCTTACTGAAATTTTCAAAGAGAAAATTTGAAAGAATTCAATAAACCTCACCTAGAGTCAACAGCTGTTAATATTTAGCCATGTACGTGTGTATTTATCTGTATGTATATTTATTTGTGCCAAATCATTTGGAATTGCAGACGTGAGGAAACTTCAGCCCTAAATATGTCACCATATATCTTTAAGAACAAACTCCTAGTCACAATACCATTGTCACGTCTATAAAATTTAAAAGTAATTCCATAAAAACCATCAAGTATCAACTCCATATTCAAATTCAAGAATGACCATTATTACAGAGGTTTTATTAAGATGTTTGAGGCCGGGCGCGGTGGCTCAAGCCTGTAATCCCAGCACTTTGGGAGGCCGAGGCGGGTGGATCACGAGGTCAAGAGATCGAGACCATCCTGGTCAACATGGTGAAACCCCGTCTCTACTAAAAATACAAAAATTAGCTGGGCATGGTGGCACGTGCCTGTAGTCCCAGCTACTCGGGAGGCTGAGGCAGGAGAATTG
>PVKV010029239.1:0-23906 GCA_004027835.1 Alouatta palliata | reverse complement strand
AACCTCCGCCTCCTGGGTTCAAGCAATTCTCCTGCCTCAGCCTCCCGAGTAGCTGGGACTACAGGCACGTGCCACCATGCCCAGCTAATTTTTGTATTTTTAGTAGAGACGGGGTTTCACCATGTTGACCAGGATGGTCTCGATCTCTTGACCTCGTGATCCACCCGCCTCGGCCTCCCAAAGTGCTGGGATTACAGGAATAATTAATTTTTTTAAAAAGTCAGCTGAATCTTATCTCTTACTTGTTCCCAGATTTAAATATGATGCGTGGTACTGACAAAGGGTGGGGAAAGATGTGTTCTTCTTTTCTTAGGTCATTTTCTCTTCTATTTAGTCAAAAGAAACAAGTAGTTTGTATCTTTTAAATATATATACTTTAATTTAAAAATGTTTTATTTTTTGAACGGATAGATCTCACTGCGTTGCCCAGGCTAGTCTTGAACTCCTGGGCTCAAGTGATCCTCCCACCTTGGCCTCCAAAGTACTGGGATTACAGGCATGAGCCACTGCCTTCAACCTGTATCTTAATAGTTAAGAAAATTTACACTGTGAAAAATCGATACCAAGATGCCAATGCACTTTAAAGGGAAAACCGCTGGCCATGATCATAAGAAGACCAATTGCCGGTGGGGTGGGAGAGCTACAAGGAGCTTTGATGATGCTCAGAAGACCTTTTTGTTCAGAGTAGGAAAGCCATTCCCATCACCCATCTGCCACACACCTCAATGTTACTGCAGAAATATAAGGGTGGAGGGAAACATGTGAGAAAGGAACTGAGCACTTCCCTGATCCTTGCAACCAAATGTGGCTGAGATCATGACCATTTTGAGTTAAGCTCAGTTATGTCTCATGTAAGCAACAGACATGGATAGTTAAATGATTGCCAGCGAAGAATAAAAAAAAGAACAGAAGAAAATGTTACCCTAAGCTGGGAAGATGTGTCCTGGTTTCCATAAATCCTTTGAGCAATTCCACGGTTTTCATTGGAGAGTCTCTTCAAAAAATCATAGTCCACGTCAAATCCCATGCCCAGACTGAATAAGGAGATATTGTCTTGGATGTTCTCCTTCACATTTTTCTGAATTTTTGACAGTTTTAGTTCACCTAAAGTTGGTGATGACAGAAAGGAGAGGAATGAAGAAGCAATGTTATGAAGTTTTTGGAAACTCTAGGGAGGGTAGTTTAGTAAAATTTGTCCAGATTAAAACTGCATTTACCCTTTGACCCAGTAACACAATTTCTAGGAGTTTTTCTTAGAGATGCACTCATACATGTTGCAATGAAGTGTGGGTCATGGTGCATAGCAACATTATTTGGGAATAGCAACATTTTGGAAACAACATAAATATACACCACTGAGGGTGCTTGGTTAGATGATGGTACATTCGAACTGTGAGATACTATGCAGTTATTAAACGGGACACAGCAAGTCTTTATGTATGTATACCAGACAATTTCAAGGACATGTTTAGAGGAGATAAAAAACAAGGTAGCTATCAGAGTACATAGGATGCATTTGCCTGCATGCATGTATAAATGTTTGCATGTGTATGTATGCATATACACACATGTCTGCAAACATGTATATATAGTATACAGGCATGCATGAACTATCTGTGGACATAAGAAATTGGCAACCTGTGACTGATTCCAGGGACAGGAACTGGATGGTTGAGAAACAGGAGTGAAAAACCATAATTAAACCAAATTATAGTTTATTTTTATTTTTATATTTTTGAGATGGAGTGTCACTCTGTTGCCCAGGCTGGAGTGCAGTGGCGCAATCTTGGCTCACAGCAACCTCCACCTCTTGGGTTCAAGCGGTTCTCCTGTCTCAGCCTCCCAAGTAGCTGGCATTACAGGCACATGCCACCATGTTCCAGCTAATTTTGAATTTTTAGTAGAGATGGGTTTTCGCCATGTTGGCCAGGCTGTTCTTGAACTCCTGACCTCAAGTGATCCACCCACCTTGGCCTCCCAAAGTGCTGGGATTACAGGTGTGAGCCATTGTGCCCAGCCAGTTTAATATTTTCAACTATATTTCCTTTTCTACCTTATGATTTTATTTAAAACTTGAATTTTAAAACTAATCTGATCTGAGGGAAAAAACATGGGCTCTACAACAAATACATAACAACAGCTCATTCTAGTCTGGTTGTTAATAGGATGGTTGCTGTCCGGCTTTGTAAAGCTCTGGCTGCCATTGTTACTGCCTCATGCATTTTCATTCTGCTAGCTGTGTCAGGAGAAATGTCAGACCCAGTTCTGGTCTGTATGACAGCATACTCAGGCAACACAACTTGGCATTCACTATTACTTACAGTGGCCAGAATAAAGACACATGTAAAATGAAGATAGCTGGGCACACTGGCTCACACCTGTAATCCCAACGCTTTGGGAGGCTGAGGTGGGAGGACTGCTTGAGCCCAGGAGTTTAAGATCATCAAGATTAGCCTGAGCAACACAGTGAGACTCCGTCTCTCAAAAAAAAAAAAAAAAAAAAAAAAGAGAGAGAAAGAAAAGAAATTAGCCGAGTGTGGTGGTGCACACCTGTAGTCCCAGCCACTCAGGAGGCTGAAGAAGGAGGATCACTTGAGCGTGGGAGGTTGAGGCTTCAGTGAGCTATGTGTGCCTCACTGCACTCTAGCCTGGGTGACAGAGCAAGACCCTGTCTCAAAAAATAAAACAAATAAATAAAATAATGTAATAAAAATAAAGGTAAATAACAGAAGTAGGGAAATGTTGATGCCATTTTGTAGACAGAAAAATGTTTAACTTAAACGTTGTGTCAGAGAGCAGTCATTTCTCGAGCTGCAACTAGAAGTGTGGAGAATAGTAGGGACCAGGCCACTGTGGCCTCCAGAGGTGCGGCTGGGAGATCCGGGATCAATACTCACCATTCATCACCCTATACCCCATCTGCACATCGCTCAAGTTGAGGAAATAAATGCATTTCCCTAGAATGCATCAGCAATCCTAGCCGCATGCTATTAAAATTCATACTCCAATTTCTGCATATTGTGGAGGTGGAACTGAGGCCTTCAAGAGCACCCTTGCTGAAAGTGTCTGAGCAGTAGCTTAAGGATGAGGGCTGCAGAATCAGAAGATCTCCTTTTGGAAGCATGCGTTTAAAATGTTCTAGAAACTCAGGCAAATGGCATTAGAGTCCCTCTTTTAGGCAAACCACCATTCTAAGAAACAAGAGTGAAAGTGTTTGTTGTGAGAAAGTTGAAGTGAAACTTGCCCACTGTTGGATCTCCATCAGAAACCAGGATGATCAGCGAGACAGAGTTGGGGTCCAGCAGTCTCAAGTTATTGGCCTCATTCAAGATGAAGATGGCCCGCAGGAGTGCTTCATTGATGTTTGTGCCTGTTGAAGCAGTATAATGAAATGTTGGCTACGCGTTCTCGCCACACAGAAAATCCCATCCTGGATTCAGACTCACATGTCTGCTGATCACTTATACATCGTTTATTCAATGCCAAAATCATCTGCTTGCTTTCTGAGTGACACAGCTGTATTCAGGCTGGTGGTACCCCAGTGCAGTGAAAGATTCACTTTGAAGTAAACTATCCCCTTAGAGATGAATTCGCCCTTTCAAAGCACAGACTGTTAGTTTTTTAAACACCAGTTTAAAGTATCCAAATCAGTGTTGCCAAGATACTCTGAAGACAGTGACATTTTATGCTTTATGTAAGCAGTAAAGAAGGCCAGTGTCACTGAACCTTTTTCTGAGATAGATTAAAACAGTTCAAAGTTTGTGTGGGCTGGATTACAAATTCTACTTTCACTACAAACTTAGCACTCATCCATTACCAATAAATGTATTATTTAAGGCAGGCCCTTGAAGACTGGGCAAAGACCACTGTGATGGGAATAATGCTTCTTAAGTGAATCATGATTTGAACCCAAAGGAAGTGTCTTTCTGGGCTTTAGCCCAACACACTCACCTCCACTGGGCTGGATTTTCTCGATATACCTCTTGGCATCTGCAACCTGTGTTTTAGTAGCTGAAATTAAATCATTTCTCCAAGTTCGAACGTTGTGGTTGAAATCAATCACAGAGAAATGGTCTTCCGCTCTGAGGTCATCCAATATGGTCTTCATTGCTTCCACAGTCTATTTCAATAGCGAATAAAGACGGATCCCATTACAGAAAATCTGAGCCTCAGAGGAACTAGGAAGACCAATAATTGATCCTGGTCATCTTTCAAGTTCGACTCAAACTAAACTTCTTCCAGAAAACCTCTTGAGCCCACTTCAGTCAGTGCACACCTACCCCTTATTTATTCTGAGCATGTATTGTTGGCTTTTTGATACTTTTACTATCTCATTTTGCTTTGTACAACTAGTTTGATTAGTCTTTAAATTAAGGATCATGAACTTTGAGTGCCACCTTTCTGATGCCTGAAAATAAAATACATTTCTCAAGTCCATCTACTCACTCAGCCTGTTAAACTATTTCCTCATCTTTCGCTTTAAACCACCACCATCACTCTCTTTCTCTAGCTTATGTGTGATGACTTTGATTCCAACCCAACTCAGAAACTGAAGCAGACAGAAGAACATTCCCACAGACCCCCACTACCATAAAATCTCAACTAGCAATATTTGCACCCATACATTTTTCTTTCCTACCTGGTAATAAAGAACAACTAGCAGTATTTCCACCTAATGCAAACCCATCTACACATGAACTAGATTTCATTCCCTCTCTTTGACTGAAGAACATAGTTTTAGCCATTGTCCTTTGCCACTTCAGTTCCCCTATTCTATTGGTACATTTTCATCAACATAAAAACATGTTATTTTGCAGCCTTTTACAAACCTCATGTGCATCCACTTTCTTCATTTCTCAGCTTTCTTCTGCAATAAAATTTCTTGACAGAATTGTCTAAATACACCATCTCCAAGTCTTCTCTTCCTGTTCTCTCATAAGCCCATTCCTTTCGCGTTTTCATCCCTGTCACTCTACTGAAACTGCCCTTGCCAAGGTCACCAGTGACGCTGATGTCGCTAAATCCAATGGTCCATCTTCACTTCTCATGCAACCCAGCCTGGCACCAGCAAATGCTCCCACTCCCTCCTGAACACAAATTCCTCATTGGTCTTCCAGGGGCTCATCCTCTCTTGATTTTTCTCCCCCACTTATGTTTTTTTATTAGTTTCTATCACGAGTTATCTATCCTCTTCTTCCCAACTTCCCAATATGAGAATGCTCTGCTGTTGGACCTTAGCTCCCTTGTCCATCTACTCATTGGCGTTCTCATCTAGTTCCAGTGCTGCCGATACCTTCTACATGCTGGTGGCTCCTAACTGTGTCTCCACATCTTGCTTTCGAACACCAGGCTTGCGTGGCCAACATGGATGTTTAATAGACATCTCAGACTTAGTGACATTCCCTGCCATGTCTGATTCTGTCTCAGTCTTTTCCAACTCATGGATGGCCACTCCATCCTTCCAGTCGCTCAGGCTAAAGTCCTGGGGTATCTGTCAGTTCTCTTTTCTCCCCTTGCCTCACAGCTAACCCTTCAGGATACACTGTTTACCTTACCTTCAGAACAGTTTGCGGGGGCCAGTTCTGATAATGACCGCACAGGCGTTCCATGAGCCACCTTGCCTCTTGCTTCTCAGATCTCATCTCCCACTGCCCTTTACTGGCTCCTCTGTCTGTTCTTTGCACACTTTTGACTTAGACCCGTTTCACGGGCTGTTCATTGCATTGGCATTCCCTTAGGTATCTGCACAACTTTCTCTTCACTTTCTAGGGATCTCCTCAGGGATCTTCTCCAGGAAACCCCATATTTAGATGACAAGCCTATTCAAAATTCCATCCCCCTCCAATTGCCACTCTTGATTTCTAACATACTCTTCTATTTTTTTAAAAAACTTTTATCATAACACTGCCATTGAACGTACTTGTACATTTGTACTGGTATGTGTATTGTTTATTCTCTGTCCCTTCTCCCCCAGATGTAAGTTTCATATAAGCACCCTGAGGGCAGGCATGAGTTTTTTTGTGTGGTTTCTGTTTTTACATGTTGGATCTGTTTTCCTCACTGATGAATTAAGTGCATGACACATAGTAGGTGCTTCGTAAATATTTGTTGAATGAATTAATGATGGAAGGAAGGACGCAGTGAATGAACTGTTGTACTAGGGACAGTCGTTCTCAACCAGGGGCATTTACTCCCTCAGGGGACCCTTGGCAATGTCTTAAGTCATGTTTAATTGTTAGGATGCAGGGGAGGTTGTGCTACCGAAATTTAGTGAATAGACCACAGACCATGCTGCTAAGTGCCCTGCAATGCACCAGACAGCCCTCCCACAACAAGGAATGACCCCTTCCAAAATATCAATAGGGCCACTACTGAGAAACCCTGTCTGGGAGTACAGACCCAGGTAGACAGGGTCTGCGAAAGACAGGGGCTTCTTTTAGGTCACTTACAGATCTTAGGGTAGTAGTGAATTCTTGAGTGGTCAAAAATAGTTGCTGAATGAATGGTTAGATGGTTGTTCAACTTGGTTGAATGGATGGATGGACTGATGGGTAAATTAAGACATTTCCTTGTTTGGTCTTTAGAATTGCATCTATACATCTCACTTATCACTGAGTAAGCCTACGCTGAGCTCCGAGCTGAAAGCATGAGATGGGATAGCTGCCCTCTAGGAATTACAACATAATTAGAAATTATATGCATTTAGAGATTTAATAGTTATATGTGGGCAATGACAAAATATTAAAATAAAATATATAGAAGAGCAAAGAGAATGTGACTGTCATTGTAAGAAGAGGTTATACAGAAATTACATGTTTCAAAGAGGGGAGTTTTGAGACAATTTTTCAAGGAAATATTGGATAGAGAGTGGAAAAGATGAAGACAGGGAAGAGGAAACAGGAAAGGGGGAAGAGAAGGTAGGGAATTTTACACTGGAGGAATGATTAGAAGATGGAGGTGAGTGTCCTGTGAAACACAATAATCGCAAAATGTTGGTAAAGGTTTATACTCACAGCCAGTAACCACAGTTCCTGAGCTTTAGCCCTAAGTAGGGAGGAGGGATAGAATGATTGTATTTTATTTATTTATTTTTTTTTGAGATGGAGTTTCACTCTGTTGCCCAGGCTAGAGTGCAGCAGGACAATCTCGGCTCACTGCAACCTCCGCCTCTTTGGTTCAAGCGATTCTCCTGCCTCAGCCTCCCAAGTAGCTAGGATTATAGGTGCGTGCTACCATGCCCTGCTAACTTTTGTATTTTTAGTAGACACGGGGTTTCACCACGTTGGCCAGGCTGGTCTCAAACTCCTCACCTCAAGTAATCCACTTGCCTCCACCTCCCAAAGTGCTGGGATTACAGGCGTGAGCCACCACACCCAGCAGAATGATTGCGCATTTTTAGGAGGGGATCAAAGAATGTAGGGAATCCCTCTCCACACTGCAAACATGGGGACACTTACTTGTTTCATTTTAACTCCCCACATCGAGCCACTCACATCGATGACAAAGAGGATGTTTTTGGGAATTGGGTCCAGGTTGTCAGGAGCAAAGAAGTGGACAAAATATCCATTAAACACCTGAAAAATAGAACGTATTTGTGCGTCGAATACTGATTCAAGTTTAGAAGGTAGGGAAATGGGGACCTGGGGACTCAGAGAGGAGAGGTGGGCTACAGTGAGGAGGAGGTGGAGCTTGATGTGCATTCGCCTCCATATTTTCCTGCCTGTTCCCCAATATCCTCTGCTGTGAGGGTCCATGCTTTCCTAGCAGAGCATTCCACTACACTCCACGCCATGCCAGGCCACTCTACTCCACTCCACACCAAGCCACGCCACTCCACTCCACTCCTCGATGCCACTCCACTCCACACGATGCCACTCTGCTGTGCTCCACTCCATGCCATGCCACTCTACTCCATGCCACGCCACTCTGCTCTGCTCCATGCTGCTCCCCTCCACTCCATGCCATGCCACTCCATGCCGTGCCACTCCACTCCATGCCACACAGCTCCATGCCACTTCACTCCATGCCATGCCACTCTGCTCTGCTCCACGCTGCTCCACTCCACTCCATGCCACTCCACTCCACACCACTCCACTCCACGCCACTCCATGTCACCCAGTCTTTACAGAGATCCCCTGTTCCAGGTGCCCTGCTAGCCAGTGGTGAACCAGGCAGAGCCCCCACCTTCAGGAGGCTCAGGGCCAGCAGAGGATAAGGATAAGTGGAGGCGATGTGCAGTGCAGCGTGTTGATCACCATGATTAGGAAGTAAAAGGCTCAGCAAGAGCCAGCTGTGCATCTTACGCACGCAGAGGACGCTTCTCCAGGAAACAGCATTTCCACTGCAGTCTGAGGATGAGCTCAGGCTTAGCCATCCTCTTGAGAGCTGGGCCAGGTTGAGGGGGTTGGGAATGGGGAAGAGAGTTCCAGACAGCACAGCTCCAGAGATGAGAGAACATGGCATACTTGGGGCTCCATACGTGGTTCAGCAAGATGGGGACATAGAATTCAATAATTCAGGGAACTAGGTGGAGAATCAGCAGGACAGATCACGAAGGACATGTATGGGCCACTGGAGAAAATTTGGATTTTTCCGGAAGTTAATAAAAGGCTACCCCAGCTGGACTCCTGACCACTCTGTGTCTTCTGCTGCAGGCTTGACAACTGGCTCACCTAATTCTCTTTCCACTCCTCTTTGGCCACCTCTCTCCAGGACACCAGTGTCCAGGTGCAGGGTGTGTGTTCCGCTCGCTGTCCCTAGAGAGACTCTTGGGGTTTGGGGTACGTTCTAAGGGTCCTTACCTTAGTACAAGGAAAGGGAGACACACATCTAAGGCATGACCAAAGGGGAAAGGAAACTTTTCCAGAAACCTCACGATAAACCTTGACCCTGAAATTTACCGCTGGCTCTAAATCTTTCTGGGCTGTGGATGTGCCTTCTTCCTCACCCCGTAATCTCTGTGCTTTCTTTGATTGTCTAATTTCAAAGGGCCTTGGGAGCCTATTTAAAATTCCCGTTCTGTCATTTTCCATTACTCTTCATATGAGCCCAGGATTCCCCTCCTGAGACAAGAATGTGAGACCTGATGATGTTTTACTCAGTTTTCAAGACACAGAAGATAATGCTTAGTGATATATTTAAAGAATATGATTCTAGTCCTTCTCTGCAGCTAGAAACACCTGCCCTGTCAGCTGGAAATCACCAACATGTCTGGGAGTTTTTTCAGAAAGGAGCAGCTCTTTGGCATGAGCTTAAACCAGAGACAGTCTCCACTCACCTCCAGCTCTCCAGCCTTCTCTTCTCTGTTCACGTCATACAGCACCACCAGCTCCCCGTCCACCGCAGTCTCCCGGCAGCTGGGGCATATTCTCTGCTGTGCTACTGTGGGCTTGAAGGAGACGTGCGCCTGGAAAGAACAGCAACGTCACAGCCTCTGCCTCTAGCCCCTTCCCAGTGAGAGTTTGGTGCGACCCCTTCTTGAGGACACAGGAGAGAGGAGCAGCCCAGGGGACATTCTGCATCCTGGCCACATCAGTGGACCTCTTACTGATGGGAAGGACAAGCCAGGGCTTTTGCAGGGAGCGTCTCCAGCCTGCCGTGCTGGTTGCAAGGTTTTAGGCCTTTTTAGAAGAAAGCCAATGAATTTCCTACATCCCTGATAGAAGGGCCAACTGCCTGCTTTGGAAAGAGTTTGTGAACTGTTCTAATGTTCTTAGAGGAGTCTGTCCTCACAGGAGTCATAGTTCGTTATCATTGACCACTGAGGCAGAGAGAGCTGAACATTTCTTGCTAGGGTTAATGAATGAAAATCCACCATATAGGATGTGAAAACTGTGCTTTAGCTACTGCTCAAGTAGGGTCAAAAAGGGACAATCTCTGGTCAAAATGGAAGGAAACCCTTGGGAGTGTTGTTCTGTGTATCCTGGGGAGACCCTAGACTCTGCTGGGGGATCACCATTTTTTTCAGACAGTGCCCTCAACTCGACACCAGCCTGCTTTTCTATTCTCCAGAGCACAGGAGGAGAGCAGAACCCACCAGCCAGGGGCCCCATGGATCCCTGGCAATGCGCAGGGCTAGGGTACCTTCTGTTGTCCTTTAGAAATGACCGGAACACCATCGAAATGGCCTTCAAATGTGTCAGCAACATGAAAAAATCTCATTCCCTGAGGTTCGACAACCCACACGTCTACCTAGAGATAAGAGAGAAAATTACCCAAAGCATTAAAAGTCTTTAAAGTCTTTTCAAGCAAGAAGTAAAATTACAGATGAGTCCTCTGATGCTTTTCTCCTCTGCAGGCTTTCCCAGCACAGCTCCATGATCTCTCCTGCAGGATCTGAAAGTTCCCTGTGATGGGATTCATCTCACCACGGAGGCTTAACCCCCTTCTGTCAACTCAGAACTCCCCTTCCACTGCCTGGCTCCCCCAGGAGTCAATTCCCCCTCTTCATTCTATTTCAGTCTTTTTATTTATAACAGCATTTGCATTGTTAGGGGGAAAAAAAAGAAGAAAAGTTATTGTTAAATAGTACTGCATTTACTCTATAGACCTGTCAAAAATAGACCATTTTCCCCAAATCTTGGGTCCTTTTATTTCTTCTCTGTCTTCTCGCTTTGGACAGAGCTCATGTGGGGAAATCCCCTTTGGTGATCCTTGACTGAACCAACGTCAGAGCTGCCGTTTTTCTCTTTTTTAAATTTAATTCTATGATTTGTTTATTTATATTTTCATGTATTTATTTTGAAAAATTTGTATAAATTTAAAGAGTACAAGTGCAGTTTGGTTACATGACTATATTGCACAGGGGTGAAGTCTAGGCTTTTAGTGAAACCACCACCCAAGTAATGTACCTTGCACCCATTAAGTAATTTCTCATCCCTCACCCTATTCCCACTGTCCCACACTTCCAAATCTCCCCACTCCCACCCCCTGACACTTCAGAGCCTCTAACGCCTATCATTCCACACCGTATATCCCAATGTACACATTATTTAGCTACCTCTTACAAGTAAGAACACATGGTATTTGACTCTGTGTTTCTGAGTTACTTACTGCTATTTTTTCTTTTTTTTTTGAGACAGGATCTCATTTTGTCACCCAGCCTGGAGTGCAGTGGCATGATCACAGCTAACTGTAGCCTCGACTGTTTTGGCTCAAGCTATGCTCTTGCCTCAGCCTCCCAAGTAGGTGGGACTACAGGAGTGTACTACCATGCCTGGCTAATTTATTTACTCATTTTTTCAGGAGAGATGAGGTCTCATTGTGTCGCCCAGGCTGTCACTCAGTTTTTATTAATATTGTTGTTATCGACAGTCTCCACGATTGTCTCATTCTAGGCCTAGATGCTAATCACATCTAACCATTGCTTCACATTATTTACTATGGGATTCACAGCATTGAGCAAGAGAATGTGGGTGACTGACACCCATCCATCATCACCACTGGAAAAACACCCAGCATCACACACTTAGCTGTACAGAGCATCTTGGCCAAGTCGTGTGCCCTGGCATGGGGCCACATTTGCCTGGAGGAAGGGCATCTTTTCTCAATTCCCACAAAAGCACGACCTGTGCTAGGAGTGACCCAGAAAAGAACTCAACAGCATAGACTCTGGCAGTGAAGCAATGCCAGACAGCGGGCATTTTTATCAGCCATGCGGCTTTCCAAATGGGAATTACAGTTTCATCATGATTAACTGATTCCCTTTCATCTCCTGTGTCTCCAGGCGATTCACAACCTGTATGCATGCTGGCCTGTGTACCTTTGTAGGGTTTCTCTTGCCTAGCTCTGCCTCTAACACTAAATGCTCATATGATGTCACAAAGATTCGAGCAAAGAAAAGAGCAGTTTAGTCTTTACAGCAAGAAATGAAGAGGACAGCAGAGGTGAGTTCCGATGGACAGCAATGCAGTGGGTGCCTGAGGCACCGCTCCCCTGCGGTGATGACGGCTGGAGTGGCGGGGAGACAACACACTTAACCTTCATCGAGCGCCTGTCATTGCCACATGTTACAGGAACAGGAAACCCAATACCACATGTTATCACTTCTAAGTGCAAGCTGAACATTGAGTGCACATGGACACAAAGAAGGGAGCAATTGACACCATGGCCTTCTCCAGGGTGAGGGAGGGAGGAGAGTAAGGATGGGAAAACGACCTCTCAGGCACCACACTCATTACCTGGGTGGTGAAATCATCTGCACACCAAACCAAACCCCTGTGATGTGGAGTTGACCTATGTAACAAACCTGTCATGTGCCCCTGAACTTAAAATAAAACTTAAAGTTACAGTATTTTTTTTTTTTTTTGAGAGAGAGTCTTACTCTGTCACCCAGGCTGGAGTGCAGTGGCAAGATCTGGGTTCACTGCAACCTCTACCTCCCAGGTTCAAGCAATTCTCCTGCCTCAGCCCCTGGAGTAGCTGGGATTACAGGCACCCACCACCAAATCTGGCTAATTTTTGCATTTTTAGTAGAGACAGGATTTCACCATGTTGGCCAGGATGGTCTCGATCTCTTGACCTTGTGATCTGCCCGCCTCAGCCTCCCAAGGTGTTGGGATTACAGGTATGAGCCACTGCACCCAGCTACAGTACTCTTTTTATAGATGAGGCAGCAGAGACTCAGGATAACTTGTTTTTGGAGATTAGTGTCTTGGGTTGAATAGTGGCCTCCCCCTAAAGATATGTCCAACCCCTGGAATGTGTGAACATGAATGAAGAGTCCTTGCATATGCATTTAAGGATCTTGAGTTGAGAGCATCCTGCACTACCTGGAGGACCCCAAATCTAATAAGTGTTCTTGTGAGAGAAAGGCAGAGGGGCATTTGAGATGCTCAGAGGAGGAGAGGATGGAACCACAGAAGAAGAAAATGGAGTGATCTGACAAGGCCACAAGCCAAGGAATGCCAGCAGCTGCCAGACAGCAAGAAAGCAAGGAACGGGCTCTCCCCTGGAGCCTCCAGAGGGAGAGTGCAGCTCTAGACACCTTGACTTCAGACTTCTGTGAGAGAATCAATTTCTGTTGTGTTAAGCTGTGCCATTTGCTGTAACTTGTTATAGCAGACCTTGGAAATCATCATAATATGGCTGCTAAGGAGACTGAGAGCCGTAAGGAAGTGATGTGGCTGACTCCAAACCCACCATCTTTTCAACACATCCCACTGTCTTGCAGAGTTGAGTGGCATCCAACACCACAAGTGGTGGTGACAAGCAGAACATATAAATCAGGGTCAGGGACTATAAAAGGACAGTGTCACTGCCCACCCTACAGATCTATGCTTACTTCCAAGTGTTTGGCCAGCCGTCCAGGCTGCAGATAGATCCTGTGTTCATAGGAGCCTAGCTTCCTCCACTTCGCCTCCTGGTAGTAAAGCTCGAACTCCACCTTTGCTCCTGGGAGGACATTGACTTCTGTTCTGAAGTTTTCCATGTCAAGAGCCCTGCTCCTAGAGGTGAAAGCCCCCAACAAAAGTCAACAGATACATGATTGAATGGCAAGACCCAGAATCTAGGCAGAGGGTGTGTAGACTTTCCGGGATGATCCGACCTGCTCGGTAGTTCACGAAAGTGAACAGTAGGCACGCTAGACATAAGTGCAGCTTCTAGATCAGTTGAATCCCAGCAAGAGCTTCAGTCTCCTCTCCTGCCTGATCTCCTGCTTCCAGAGCTTCTTACTGACTTGAGTGTTGTCTGCAAGAAGCTTCCAGGGTTGGCCCCTATCCTGGGCCAGGAACTTGACATCTATCGTCACGGACACAGCACCTCTGCCAGATGGAGATCGTTACCCTGACTTTTCCGATGATAAAACATTAGGTTTGTAGAGGACTGGTCACCTGCTCAGGACCCTATATCCAGTCCACGGTGGGACCAGGACTCAAACCCAAGGTTGGAGGGTTCAAAGACAGCACACTCTTCCTATACTGCATTTGAGGCTCACTGGAGGAGTTCTTGATAATTTTGAAGGTCTTCAAAAAGAAAAACTTTATTATTGCATGAAATTGAGTACATTTCTCTCTCTCTCTCTCTTTTTTCTTTTTTCTTTCTTTTTTTTTTCTTTTTTGAGCTGGAGTCTCGCTCTGCTGCTAGGCTGGAGTGCAGTGGCATGATCTTGGCTCACTGCAACCTCTGCCTCCAGGGTTCAAGCAATTCTCCTACCTCAGCCTCCTTAGTAACTGGGATTACAGGCTTTCGCCACCATGCCAGGCTAATTTTCGTATTTTTAGTTGAGTCAGGGTTTTACCATGTTGGCCGGGCTGATCTCAAACGTCTGACCTCAGATGATCCACCCACCTCGGCCTCTTAAACTGTTGGGATTACAAGTATGAGCCAACGTGCCCGGCCTGAGTATGGTTTTCTATCATAAGGCCTTATTTTAGTCACATACATATTGAGTTCAATGTGATCATTGATTTTGAGGTGTTTATGGTTTCTAAGAAAAAACAGCAGAATTATCAAATGAGGGTGATTCCAGTGTTAGAATAAACAAGGAATGATTTTTTAAAATGCAATAAGTAAATAGGTGGCTCACGCCTGTAATCCTAGCACTTTGAGAGGCTGAGGCAGGTGGATCACCTGAGGCCAGGAGTTAGAGACCAGCCTGACCAACATGAGAAACTCCTCCTCTACTAAAATACAAAATTAACCAGACGTAGTGGCGCATGTGTATAATCCCAGCTACTTAGGAAGCTGAGGCAGGAGAATCCCTTGAACCCAGGAGGCAGAGGCTGCGATGAGCCAAGATCGTGCCATTGCACTCCAGCCTGGGCAACAAGAGAGAAACTCCATCTCAAAAAAACAAAACAAAACAAAAACACAAAACAAAAACCCTATTGCAGCCCAGCATGGTGGCTTAAGCGTGTAATCCTAGCACTTTGGGAGGCCGACGTGGGAGGATTGCTTAAAGCCAGCCTAGACGATGAGGCAAGGCCTTATCTCTACAAAAACTAAAAAAATTAGCCAGGCATGGTGGTGCACCCTACGTCACAGCAACTTGGGAGGCTGAGGCATTCCCGCTTGAGGCCCGGAGTTCAAGGTCATAGTGAGCCAGGATCACACCACTGCATTCTGGCCTGGGCAAAAGAGTAAGACCCCATCTCAAAAAAAAAAAAAAAAAAAGGCAGAATAAATCATTAAGGCAAAGTTCAAACTTTCCTTCCTCTCTTCACTCTCTAGAAAAATCAGTGTTTATTTACAGAACATCCATCTACCTGCTAGATAAGTGATGTAGGTACAACCAATGTGCGATCACCCAAAACCCATTGGTTGAAGAGGGACCTTCAGGCAAATAGAAACTGCACTGCCTAATTCTACCATCTGACCCCACGAGTTTGCCGTCGGCTCAGGTGCTGTGCCTTTCTAGGGGCTGGTTTGCTGCTGTGGGAAGGAAACAGGAGAGGAAGCTGCCCTGGAGATGCAAGGGCAAGCCCTTCCCACCCAGGCCTTACCTCACCAAGCCAGCCATCTTGCCTTTTGCTCTGGCCTGTGCGTAGAGCGCTCGGCCCACAGTTTTCTCCTTAATAGAACTCCTAAATGTTGTGCCATCCACAGTCCTAGAAAATGACAGAAGGCAACCAGTTGGTCAGAATAGTAATCTTTTTTTTTTTCTCAAGGCGGAGTGTTGCTCTGTGTCCAGGCTGGAGTGCAGTGGTGCAATCTCGGCTCACTGCAACCTCTGCCTCCTGGGTTCAAGTGATTCTCCTGCCTCAGCCTCCTGAGTAGCTGGGATTACAGGTGCGCACCACCACACCCGGCTAATTTTTTGTATTTTTTAGTAGCGACGGGATTTCACCATGTTGGCCAGGCTGGTCTCGAACTGCTGACCTGGTGATCTGCCTGCCTTGGCCTCCCAAAGTGTTGGGATTACAGGTGTGAGTCACCGTGCCAGGCCCAGAATAGTGACTATCAAAACAAACAAGAGCAAGCAAACAACCCACCAGGCTGATTTAATGAATGAGGGCAATGATCATTTCATGCCTATAAGAAATAAGAAGGGAGGCATTTGACTAATCCATAGACAGGACTTCCTTTATTGGACAGTGTGGCTTGGGAGGGGTTAGGTAGGCTTCCATCCAAAACCTTTCCCTCGTGTACCGTTGTTTGTCCTTAGATTTTTCCTCATTTTTGAATTTCATCTTTTAGATTAAGCATGGTTCTCTTTGGGTATCCCCTTCAAATGACAAATGTGACTAGGAGAGGCGACTGATAAATTCCAAGTTATCTCGTTACTTTCAGTTCATCAGGTCATTCTGCGAGTTAAGAATTTGGCACAGCTGGCCAGGTGCAGTGGCTCATGCCTGTAATTACAGCACTTTGGGAGGCTCAAGTGGGCAGATTGTGAGGTCAGGAGTTTGAGACCAGCCTGGCCAATATGGTGAAACCCTGATTCTGCTAAAAGTACAAAAAAAAAAAAAAAAAAAAAAATTAGCTGGGCATGGTGGTGGTGTGCATCTGTAGTCCCAGCTACCTGGGAGGCTGAGGCAGAAGAATCGCTTGAACCCAGGAGGCGGAGGTTGCAGTGAGCTAAGATCGCGCCATGGCACTCCAGCCTGGTGAAAGAGCAAGACTCCATCTCAAAGAAAAAAAACAGAAAAAGAAAAAGAATTTGGCATAATAGCTGTGGGGTACGCAATGGACTGAATGTTCATATTCCCCCAAATGTGTATGTTGAACCTCACTTCCTAGTGCAATGGCATTAGGAGGTGGTGATGAGGGCCCTCCCCTCATGAACAGCAGTTAGTGCTCTCACAAAAAAGACTTCAAAGAGTTCACTCATCTCTGTCCGTCCTGACTGAACCAGGAAATGGGCCCTCACCTGACATGAAATCTTTGAGTACCTTGATCTCGGACTTCCCAGCCTTCAGAACTATGAGAAATCAATTTCTGTTGTTTATAAGCTGCCCATTTTACAGTACTAAGTCATAGCAGCCAGAGCTGATGAAGACAGAATATTATGCTCCTCTGCAAGGGTGGAAAAGAATAAAGAAAAACGGGGGAAGGTGCTGGTGGGTCCCCTGCCAGGCTGGTGTTTATCTAGAAACCACCTCCCTTGGGGACCTCTGTCTTCTGTTGGCATCTCGTCTCTATCCACCTTACTTTTAGCTGGCTACCACCTAATCCTTACCAAGTAGTGGTTGGTCAGAGCACTAGAATCCAAAATTTTGGAAGTAAATGGGAACTTCTAGTACTCAAATGGGCAGTGTCTTCCCAAGGAGCAATTTAGAAACGTGTGAAGTTTGGGTTGTTGAGATGACCCGGAAGTGCTGCTGCCATTTGTGGGAGGGCACCAAGAATGTTAGTAATCCCGCAACGTGAGGGACAGCTCCACTGAAGAATTTTCCTGCTCCAAATGCCAACAGCACATGTGTTGAGGCACACTTCTGGGTTTGCCCCTTTAGATGAGAGACATTGGACCCCAGGAGACAGGTGACTCTTGCTCAAGGTCACACTGCTGGTCAAGGCCATCACACTTCTATCAGATCATAACTAAGCCTCAAAGGCCAAGGAGTCTTTAGAACAAAGGAAATCACCTCCCATGGAATAGCTGGGATCTTGATAAAAAGGTAGAAGGGATATTTTGGCTAGTACATCAGCCTACACAGCTCATTTTAAATTCTTCTCTGGTTTTAAAAATTCAGCCCAAAACAGAGGGAGATCAAAGTAAATGCACGTTTCACGATTCTGTCCTTTGTACTTCAAATCTTCTATGTAATGAGATAGTGAAGAAAGAAAAGAATAAAGGATGCAATACTATGCAGCCATAAAAAGGAATGAGCTCATGTTCTTTGCAGGGACATGGTTGGAGCTGAAAGCCGTCATCCTCTGCAAACTAACACAGGAACAGAAAACCAGACACCGCATGTTCTCACTCATAAGTGGGAGCTGAACAATGAGAACACATGGACACAGGGAGGGGAACAACATACACTGGGGACTGTTGGGGGGTGGGGGACAAGAGAAGGGAGAGCATTAGGACAAATAGCTAACATGGGCAGGGCTTAAAACCTAGATATGGGCTGATAGGTGTAGCAAACCAACATGGTACACGTGTACCTATGTAACAAACCTACACATCCTGCATTTGTATCCTTAAACTTTAAAAAAAAAAAAGAAAAAAGAAGGAAAACAGAAAGAAGAGATCCTTAGAGTAAGTTCTGATGATGTGGTTTAAAAATAGAAATTTATTAAAATAGTTTTCAATGTCATTTTTAGACATGGGGTCATCTAATACCGCTACAGAAAAGCTTTTCCATTTCCCTTTGTTTTTTAGAAAAGGTAGACTAAAGAAGTGATACATTTTAAAGCCAATTCAAAGGATAACAATCAAAGTGACATGATGCCTTTTTCTGGCTACTTGGTTTTGTTTAGAAAACAGAGTTCACATGACTGCCACTTTCAGCAGCCAGAGTGCATGGTAGCTGAACCCTTTACTATCCATCCACAATGATCATTGATTACCTTGGCGTATGAAAGACAAAAGTGGATGAAGCCTGGCATGGTTGGTCATGCCTGTAATCCGAGCACTTCAGGAGGCCGAGGCGGGTGGATCGCCTGAGGTCAGAAGTTCGAGACCAGCCTGACCAACATGGAGAACCCTCGTCTCTACTAAAAATACAAAATTAGCCAGGTGTGGTGGTGCATACCTGTGCTCCCAGCTACTCGGGAGGCTGAGGTAGGAGAATCACTTGAACCCAGTGGGTGGAGGTTGCTGTGAGCCGAGACCACGCCACTGCACTCCAGTCTGGGCAACAAGAGCGAAACTCCATGTCAAAAAAAAAAAAAAAGAAAGAGAAAAAGAAAAAAAAGTAGATGAGAAGTAACTCAACCTAACATCTTCATAAAAAATAATAGCTAGGCTTTTTGCATGTTTCTGTGCTATGTTCTTGGCAACTTAAGAGGGACATTGACCACCTGGAATATACTCTGGGGTGGCCACCTTGATATTTGGACATAGAAATCATTTCAATCACTTGGAGGAACAGAGAATATTTAACTTTGATACACAAAGCCTCCAAGCGGATAACTGGCGTTAACTGTTTGGAAAGTATTGACGTCGTTTAACGTTTTTTATTATAAAAAAATTCACACGCATAGAAAATAGAGAGATTAACATGTGATATCCATGAAGCCATCACTGATCTACACCATTACGAGCACTCAGCCAATCTTAATTGATCTATACCCTCACGCTTTCCACCTCAGTTGTTAAGAAGCTAAGTTCAGATGGCACATCATTTCATCTGTGAGCACTTCAATATGTATTTTGTAGAGAACTTTTAAAAAATTCTATGTGATTCTCACTAGAGTCATTGGGTAGAAAGTGGAAAATATTTAAATTAAGTGTAAGAAAAGACGCTAACAGGCTGTCAACCATTGAGTTGATTGCCTTGGGAAACAGTGAGTTTATCATTAAGGAAATCATCACACACTTGTCAGGGATGTTATAGAGGAGGTCAAGCACTGGATAAGTGATTGGATTTCATCTGTGGTTCTCAACTTTTTTTTTCCCATAGAGAAACATATGGCAGATGTCACTGACTGCTGTACACATGCTTTTATGTGGTTTCCTATAAGCCAGAGCAACCCAGTACATTTTTCTCCTCCCAAGAAAGCATATTAAAATACAAGTAAATGTGAGGCTGTTACCATAGAGATAGCCTTAAGTTTGCTTTTACTTATTAGAAATAAAAAGCAAATAATTCACAAAGTCTAATGCTTTGAACAGGACCAAATTATTGGGACCAACCTCACAATGACCCCTGACATCCAGATGGTCCACAGCTCTGGAGGTGAGAGCCATTGGGACAGTTGACCATGAAGGTCCATTCTAACTATGAGGGGTTTTGATTCTGTGAGTAGAAAACACATAATTTTTGGCTCTACACAGAAGTTACTCACATGGAAAAGTTGGAAATGAAGGCTCCTTTGGGAATCTGAACATCAAACACGACATTCTGAGGCTGCGGGGAGTTGTTCACCAGTTTGCTCTGGATCATGGTGGTGGCCATCCGAGAAGTAATGGTAGACTGGACTTTATAGGTATAAAGAGTTACTTGATCAACCTCTTCCTGAAATTGGCAAGAAAACATAACTGTACTAATCGAAAATCACACAGAACTTCATCAGATGTAGTGCATTTGATATTAACAGCACTGCATTTTACTTGTTTTACTAGAAGAACAATTCTAGGGCATTGGTAAGGACAGAACTCAGGTATTATTAAGCATTCCCCTAACTTCTTGGAACACCCAATGGGCAGAAATCTGCCTTCGTTTCAAGATACCTTGAGCTAAAAGGCATTTTCAGCCCTAGGAATCTATAAATAATGATTTTTCAAAAATCATTAGAATACAAGTAGAACACGGTTATAGAAAGCCAGACAGGATTGAGGAAGTGCAGGAAATAGCTCCAAATGCAGGACTGCCAGCTGAGGAAAGGATACTGGAATGCGAGGCTGAAAGAGGACCCTGGTTATATCTTCAGCTAGGGGCAGACAGAGGTGCTGTGGGGTGGAAACTCACATGTGACCCCACCAACCCTCCTTACAACTCTCTACCTTAATAGACAAGGCAGTCTTGCCTATTAATTTGTAATAGACAAATTAAGATTGTATGTCTACTATAATTTCATCTGTAGTCCTTTTCTTCTCCCCCAAGTCAAACCAAGCTAGGAGAACACTGATGGGTGTATGCAAAGAACATTGATCTTGGACAGGGCATTCTGATGCAGGTATCGGTCCAACACTCTGGACCTTCTTGCCCGATCGCTACTGATTTAAAGCAGCTCCAGTATGAAGAATCTCATATATAAGTATGCTGCTCAAAGGCGAAGTCCTAGAAACCCACATCTTTCAGGAGGTGCCCGAGAGCAGCAAGATCCTTCAGGTCTATGACAACTGTGGGACCCATTAGATTTTGTTTATTTCTCCAAAAGAATTTACTTATCTCAACACCAGGTCTCATTCCCCACACTTTGCAGTCCAACATAAAACCTTTTGACTTATTAACCATGTAGCTCACCTCAAGCTAAAATAAAATCCAGGCTAATCTACATGTCCTTCCTCCCCCTGAGGTGTGCACTTGTGGAAGTTTTTACCAGTTCAGGACAGGAAGCACAAGATAAGCCATTTCCTCAGGCTGGCTGTTTTCTTGCCACGGGAAGGTCTACTCTGAACATCTCAGGGAACTGGGCCATTTTGTGTTTAAGATTTCCTTCCTATGGGCGCTCTTTTATTTTCCAAAGCTGTCAGATGTCATATTTTAAATCAAAATGGTGCCAGACTCGGTGGCTCACACCTGTGATCCCAGCACTTTGGGAGGCCGAGGTAGGCGGATCACCCGAGGTGAGGAGTTCAAGACCAGCCTGGCCAACATGGTGAAACCCTGTCTCTACTAAAAATACAGAAATTAGCTGGCTGTGGTGAATTGCTTGAATTCACTCAGGAGGCTGAGGCAGGAGAATTGCTTGAACCCAGATGTGGAGGTTGCAGTGAGCCGAGATTGCGCCATTGCACTTCAGCCTGGGCGACAAGAGCAAAACTCTTGTCTCAGAAAAGAAATAAATAAAAATAAATATATAAATCAAAATGGTTAAGTTGGAATAAATACATAAATTTATATAGTGGGATGGAGCCTATGCAATATGGCAAAACTCAAGAAGACAAAGAGAAGGGACCCTTCATTTCTTGGTGGCCTCTCTCGTGTCTGAAAAGACTGTGCTCTTCAAAGCTGAATTTTAGAAACACTGCCAAACAGTTGGGCAAGTCAGTATTTTGAAAGTCAGGTAAATACTCGGTGACAAAGATAAAAGAGACACCCAGATTGATTTCCCAGCAATGGTTAACAGGAAAATCATTCAATCTGTGACATCATCAAAGTCAACTTACCATGGTTTCTCCAGATTCTCCCGGAAGGCTTCTCTGTGAAAGGAAGTTAGACAATCATTTTTCAACTGTATGTCACTTACTACCTTGAGGGCCAAAACCATTTCCTCAGTCAAAAAAAATTTTTTTAATTTTTCTTCAATCTGAGCTGTTATTCATTCACTGGAGCTGAGACATAAATACTGAACATTCTTGAAAACTATTTTCCCACTGGTGAGTTTCTCAACAAGTTGTGGTTGCCTGCATGTCATTCTTGGATATAATACTAGAACAAATAACTTTTAAATAAAAATAGCCAACCAAATGCACCCTCGGTAGCGTATATCCCCTCGATGCTATTTGCTTCATTTTTTATTCAGTTGAATGGAGACTTGGAAACTCCATTCTGCGATGAGGCTGTGGGCATGCTCCTCCCACCGTCTGCCCTGCTCCCGCTAGATTCCTCAACCCTCATATAGAGAACTCCGACTCACCCCTCTGATCTCAGCTCCAGCAGAATTCCTCCAGTGAAAATCTCTCATGGCCCAAGACTAGGTCAGTCTCCTTTACTAAGTGTTTTTGCAGTAGCATATTCCTTCCTGCAGAGCTTGCTTCATAAAGATTCATTCTATTTGAGGGATTATTTGACTAACGTCTGTCTCTTCCTTTAAACTAAGCTACCTAAAAGCAGGGATTTTCACGTATTTCCTCTACAGTGTAACCCCAGAGCCAAGCACAGTTACTGGCACCTAGAAAATTCTATGCTCTTAACCACGATGCCAGGAGATTGTCCACGCACTTGACTGTCCTGCGGACATAGACAAAGACAATTCCCTTGCCTTTGAAAGTGAGTGGCTTCAGAGTGGCGGGTGAACATGTAATGTCTGGTGAGCTGTTAATAATAGGTCCAAGAGGGCTGGGCATAGTGGCTCACGCCTGCAATCCCAGCACTTTGGGAGGCTGAGGTGGGTGGATCACCTGAGGTCAGGAGTTTGAGACCAGCCTGACCAACATGAAGAAATCCCATCTCTATCTAAAATACAAAATTAGCTAGGTGTGGTGGCGCATGCCTGTAATCCCAGCTACTTGGGAGGCTGAGGCAGGAGAATTGCTTGAACCCGGGGGGCGCAGGTTGTGGTGAGCCGAGATTATGCCATTGCACTCCAGCCTGGGCAACAAGAGCAAAACTCCACCTCAAAAAAAAAAAAAAAAGAAGTCCAAGAAACCAGGTGTTGGATATAAGCTCAGCTTGCCTCATTTGGGGCGATCTGAGGTTCTAGTGGGTGCTATGTGACATGGTAAGGTCAGTGGTTGACCTCTTCTTGTAGACTTCTTGAATGCAATCCTCAGTGATGAATTTTTCTGTCTTGTGGCTAAATAAGTTGTGACATGAAGTCTTGCTTATTGAGTTTTAACATTATTGGTCTACAAAAAAAAAACCCTGGATTTTCAGAAAGTCAAAAGTTCATACCCATACAAAATAAGTCATTGATCAGCTTAGTGTCTGCTCCTTCTGTAAATACCTCCTTTCTCAGCATGTGGGCTCCATGGGGAAGAAGCCAAGCCCTTCCTGGTGTTCCGGAAAACTCACCCCATTAATCAGAAGGTTTTGTCTATACTGCTGCTGGTGGCCTCCAGGATTGCAACTTCCAATGTGGCTGGTTCTCCTTCTCAGGTGCTCTCAGTAACCAGAGGAAGGAGAATGTGAGGCTGCACGGGGAAGTGTCTGTCATTGCTAAAATAAGAAAGGCCTTCCTAACAGGAAATCCTTCCTCATAAGGCAGGAAATAATGTCAGAATCTGAAGTTTTGAAGAAAACAGATAGCCATGTATTTTTTTTTTTTTTTTTTTTTTTAATGGAGTGGGAACAGGGTCTCTCTCTGTTGCCCAGGCTGGTGCAATCATAGCTTACTGCAGCCTTTAACTCCTGGGCTCAAGCGATCCTCCATCTCAGCTTCTCAAGCAGCGAGGACTACAGGTGCATGCCGTTATACCCAGCTAATACATATATTAACTGGGTGGCGGAGATAGGGCCTCGCTATGTTACCCA
>PVKV010029238.1:0-23904 GCA_004027835.1 Alouatta palliata | reverse complement strand
CTCTTTTTTGGGATGAACGCGCCATTGGCCCTGACATTTCTTTCACGCCCATTCCAAGTGGACTTTATCTCCAGGGTGATTTTGCTTTTTCAGGTCTTGAAGCTGACCCATTTGCCCCAGACCCTGACAGTCCACCTCATGCGATTCTCCATCAGGAATTCACAGACGAGAAAGATCTGCCACTCCCTGTACTTCCCCCGGAGCCTGGATTTCAGCCAGGTGCTTCCGATGGAGCGAGAGCTTGGTGATGCTGAGGAGCAGGTGGGATGCTTCCGACCTCCGTGCCGTCCTGCCTCTCCCCAGACGCTGCATTTTTCCTGTTTTCCCTTCCCTCACCCCCAGTCTGCTAGAAGCCGCCCATTCCTCAGAGACTGCCCAGGCTCAAAAGATTTTCTTCTTTCTAAATACTGGATTTGTGTTCATATGCCACACAGCACTGAGGGACAGAATCCAGAATTCAGTGGGCTCCTTTGGAAATAACATGGAATACATAGAAGTGCATAGGCATTCAGAACGGAACTGTGTTCTGATGACCCCACCCCTCCCAGGGGGAGGTTCTAATCTTGTCTGGCTTTGGGGGCTCTTTCATGACCTCCTGCCTTCCGTCTCCCATGTGCTCTTCTCTGCCAAGCTGCTGAGCCTTTGCAGTTCAGGATCCGCACTCAGGAAGGCCCCTCCTGGAAGGTGCCCACCGGCCATGGGGCGGGACTGTTGTCTAGTATTCTGAAGTCCCTTAGTGGGGCCTAGGGTGGCCAGGTATAAAGGTGTGATGCAGTCGTGTTTGTGGTGGCAGGTGAAGTGTCTCATGCCCGTCTCTTTCCAGCCTGGAGGGCAGTATGAGCTCTTCGCTGTGGTTGGGCACGTGGGAATGGCAGACTCCGGTCATTACTGTGCCTACACCGGGAATGCTGTGGATGGAAAATGGTTCTGCTTCAATGACTCCAATATTTGCTCGGTGAAAAACGTCATCCACAATCACCTCCTGCCCGGGATTGGCTACCTGTAACAAATCCCCGGGCTTTGTGGGGCAGCTGGGCCCCAGGCTGCGTGGATCTCCGAGATCAACACTGTGGTCCCGCTGTCTGGGTGTGGGGCCTTTTATGAGGGTTCAGGCCTTTTTTGGCCTGGAGTCCCCATGAGGTTCAAACCTCTGCTCGCTTCCCTCCACTTCTAAGTTTTTAATGCTCTAAGCTCATGCCCTGCAGCTTCATGCTTTGTGGGAAATGTCTAGAGAGCAAGCAGAGTTAGAAATGTGTAAGTTAGGATCTGGGATAAGCATGACCGAGTTTAAACACAGGGACAAAGGCGCTAGAAAGACTTCATTGCACATGACATCTTGCCGCTGATACTCCAGGCTCTTGGGAGTCGCTAGGGGTGGGCTTGTCTGGAGGATGAGGGTACATTATAGCCCCCTGTCCTCTGTGGGTGCTCACAAGTGTCAGCTGGTGGCTGCTTGACCCCATTTGTTTCCGGCTTCCAGGTGTCCTGGGAAGACATCCAGTGTACCTATGGAAATCCTAACTACCACTGGTAAGAAACGTATTTGGATAATGGGACCTCGATGAGCTCATATAGGGTCCTTGGAGCTGCATGAAATGCCCATGGATTCCCCTGTTATTGACATGCTGATGGCTCACAGTCTGCCTCATCTTCAGCAGTCACCCCCCTCCCCTGCTTGCCTCACACGTCACACTCCAGGAATATTAAAGCAAAGATCACAGTTGTTTTTTTAAATGTTATTTTTAGAGATGGGGTCTTGCTTTGTTGCCCAGGCTGGAGCACTGTGGTGTGTTCATATCTCACTGCAGCCTTGAACTCCTGAGCACAGGCTATCCTCCCACCTCAGCCTCCTGAATAGCTGGGACTACAGGCATGCACCATCATGCCTGGCATATTTTTAAAAAATGTTTGTAGAGATAAGGTCTCGCTATGTTGCCAGGCTGGTCTCAAACTCCTGGGCTTAAGCCAACTGCCCATTTCAGCCTCCCAAAGTGCTGGGATTACAGGCGTGAGCCACCGTGCCCGGCCACTGGTTTTTAAAATTGTTTGCTTACATAACTTGCTATAACATTAGACTATGAACTCTTCTGGGGTAACGATGACTTTTTTCATATTTCTTTGTCTGGCTTGCATTAGTAAGTATCAATAAATATGTTTATAACCAATGACCACAGAGGAGAAGCTGGAGAGAAAAAAGCTGGATGAAATTAAAGCAGAGAGACTTTGTAAGTTTTCTTAGCTGAGCTTTGAGGTTGCATATCAGAAACACTATCTGAGGTGATTTTCAGCTACAGAGATAGGCCTGGTCATTTGAAAAGTAATGGATTAGGTGAAGCTCGCATTTGAAATCCTCCTCCTACTTTTCATCTTTCTCTCCTGTTCATTCTGAGCACCCTCTTAGACACCCAATCTCTGCCGCTTAGTGGCTGCCATTGATTTCCCTGTTACTGAGATCAGAGGTTGGCAGCCTTCCCCTGTAAAGGGCTGGAGAGAAACTTCTTCAGGCTTTGTGGTCCATACAGTGTCTGCTGCAGCCACGTAAGTCTGCCTTGTGGAGCAAAAGCAGCCACAGACAGCACGTGGGCGAATGAGCATGGCTGGGGGCCAGTTAAATTTATTTCCAAAAAGGGGTTGGAGGCTGGATGTGGGCTCACACCTTTAATTCCAGTATTTTGGGAGGCTGAGGCGGGAGGATCACTTTCAGCCAGGAGTTCAAGACCAGCCTGGGCAACAAAGCAAGACCCATCTCTACAAAAAAAATTAAAAGTTATAGCTAGGCATGGTGGTACACACCTGGAGTCCCAGCTACTCTGGAAGCTAAAGCTGAGGCAGGAGGATCACTTGAGCCCAGGAGTACGAGGCTGCGGTGAGCTATTACTGTGCCAGTGCTCTCCAGCCTAGTGACAGGGCAAGAACCAGTCTCATCAAAAAACAAACAATGCATAGTCTCACAAATGGGCGCTAAACACTGGGCACTCATTGACTTAAAGATGGCAGCCAGAGACACTGGGAACTGCTGGATGGGGGAGGGATGGGGAGGGGCAGAAAACTGGCTGTTGTGGACTCTGCTCACACACCCGTGACAAACCCGTACATGTGCCTGCCAAATCTAACATACAAGTTTAAAGTTTATTTAAAAAACCCGACAGGGTTGGATTTGGCTTGTGTGCCTGGAGCTTGTGAGCCTCTGCTTTAGAGATTAACTAACAGAAACTTAGTGCTTATATTCCCAGGCCATCTGTTTTGTTCTTCTCCGAGGTGATGGATGGAGAAAGGCTTGATCCAGCTGCCTGGATGTTTGCTGACACTTGTCCTGTCATGGATTAATGAAGCATCGTTTTCTGATGAAGATTTCATGCTGCTGTGCTGATGTGTCTTCTCTTCTCTCTAGGCAGGAAACTGCGTATCTTCTGGTTTACATGAAGACTGAGTGCTAATGAATATGCCCCAAACCTTCAAAGATGGACACAGTATCATTTTCCATTTCCGTCCTGGATCTGTGGAGTCTTCTAAGAGATTTCACAATGAGGAGAAGCATCGTTTTCCAACTATATAATTGAGGCTTATTTATAATCAGGGATATTATCAAAATATTTAACACTGAAACCCTGCAGCACCTGATCAGTCAGGATGGACGCTTTCACCAGCGGACCCGGCCATGTGGCTGCTGGGTCTTGGGTGCTCCCTGCTGTGGTCAGCCCTTTAGTTAGGAGCCTGTGGGAGGTCCGGGTGCTCCAGAGAGGAGAGCAGCAGCAGTGGGGGAAGCTGGATGCTCAGGGTCAGTGGCAGTGGGTATTTCAGTATTTCACCACTGCTGTGCCCACACTTGTGTGTACTGGGTGAATATCAGTGCTGTTTGTAATTTCTCAGTTTTAGAACTAATACTAATTCCATATAAATCAAGCGTTTTGTAACTGTTATTCTTTTATTCAGCAAATATTTATTGACAATCTGTTCTCCATAAGATAGTGTGATAGCACAGTAATGAATAAAGCTTTTTTCCACAAAAAGAGTTTGCAGTTTAATGGGGGATAGTAGGCCTTGCACTGTAAGAATTCAAAGGGAAGGGACAGGGAAGTCAGTTCTGTTGTGGGGCCCTGGGAGGAGGCTCCAGGCTGGAAAGGCTTAGGGTGGAGACCCCGATAGGGATACTGTAGGGAGTGGACTGGCTGCAGAAAGCCGTGCTCAGCATTCAGAGAGCATCCACACACTCAGCTTTTCTCCACCAGGGGTGAGGAAGGCTGGGGATGGGAAGGCAGGTGGAGCTCAGAATGTGGAGGGTCTCCAGCAAGCCTTGGAAGCTTGCACCTGATCTGGTGGGTGGTGAGGAACCCCTGAAGGGGCGTGAGAAGGAGAGGAGCACTCAGTTGTGTTCTGCTGACGTCGATCTGCTGGGGTGAGAGGCAAACGTGGTGGGAATGCAAAGCCATCACAGTCACTAGCGCCATTTTGGGGGAAGAGTGGACGTGGCTGGTGAGCGAACAGGGGCCCAGGGAGAGTCTGGCACCAACCTGGGAGGTGAGCTCAGTGGGTGTGAGCACCCCCACTTTACAGATGACATGATGGAGACATTCAGATGTTTAACCGCTTGTTCAAGATTCCACACTTGATAAGTGGTAGACCAAACTCCCAACATGTAAGTCATTTCTTTACTATTTTATTTGTGTTGGCTAACAATGGTTAGCAATACAAGAGTAAATTACTGTAAAATCTTCAAACAACGTAGATGAGAGAATCCCTTCCTTGGAGCTTGCCCTTGTCAGACGGGTGGATGAGCGTCCTGGGGCGTCCATAACTATCTGCCAGGGACTGGGTTGCTTACGATGACAGAAACCTGGGTGTGGGGAGGTGCTGGGAGAAACTGAGGCCACTCACACCTGCCTTGGAGGCAACAGCTCCCTGAGGCCACAGGGCATGGTCATTCCTCTCTCCCTCTCTCACCCCCACCCAACCCTCTCCCCTCTCTGAGCACACACTGTCCTGGACTCTGTGGTTTCCAGCTTCTCTGTCCCTCCAGAAGTCCTATCTCAGCCTGTGCTGACCCAGCGGTCCTCAGGATTGAGCCTCCGGGAGGCAGAATCTCCACCCGCAGGGAACACTGGCAACATCAGGGATAACTGGGGTCCCGCTACCAGGACAGCCGGGAAATGCCTCAACATCTGCTCTGCTGGGACGAGCCTGCTCTGAATCCCAGGGCAAGTCTCGGCTCCAGTCAGCAGCTCAGCCTCCCAGAGCTTCTCTGGGCTCCAGTAAGTGCAGGAGGCTGATGATGACACTGACATGGGACAGCAGCCTCAGTGCTGATCACAGTGCTCGAGACCATGGGAATGGAAGCCCTAAATTCCCCTGCACTGTCAGGGCCGGGGCCGTCCCCCACTCCAGCCAGGCTGCACTTCTGCTGAGTTCTTCCACCCCAACCCAGGGTACAAGGCCTGACAGTCCTGAGAATGCCGTCCCCTCTTTTCTCCACCTCTCCATGACTCGGCCATGGGCTGCTTTGATGCAAACAGCACAGTAGTTCTGTGTTGAAATCGGTGTTACTGAGGTAGGATTCATATGAAATCATATGTGTCTATATTAAAAGCACAGCTTGTAAGAAATGACTAATATGTAGAAATTGATCAACGTGTGTGTGTGTGTGTGTGTGTGTGTGTGTGTGTGTGTGTGTGTGTGTGTGGAGAGAGACAGAAAGGGAAAATCTCTTAACTGCTCCACAACGAACGTAGACTCCCACAATCCCTGGCCCCAAGGGCCAGGAATTTGCTTTCCCTCACTACAGATGAGATTTCTCGTGTAGGATTTCATCCTGGTAGAAACATGTGACACATCCTCTGTCATACCGACCTAGCCGTCAACACGGCAGCTCTGAAATTCACTCGTGGTGTTGTGTGTTTATGTTGTGCAGGGCTGCGCTGGATGGACGTATTTTAATCTGTTCACTGACTGGCAATCACTTGGGTTGTGTCCAGCTTAATCCACTATGAACAATCCTGCATGTCCCTTCCTCTGGAAATCATTATGTGGACACACATTCTTGTTTGTCTCGGGCACTTCACTAAGGCTAGAATGTGATACCTTAGGACAGAGTCTATGTGAGCTTTGGGAAGAGTGAGCAAGCGTTTGCAGAGCAGCTGTGTTCCTGGCAGTGGGTCTCAGAGGTGCGCTCGTCCACGTCCCGTCACGGGATCTTCACGCTTGACTCCCTCCACGCACTGGCTTGAGATGGACGCAGCCCTGCCATGCACGGGCGTGGTGGGTTTTCCGCATGGGCTCAGCTGCTGCTGGGTCATCCTCCTGGGTGGAAGAGGCTTGGAAAAGAGAAGCAGGACTGGGATGAGGCTCAGAGTCCTCAGCTGTGGAGCGAGAGGCCACCTAAATCATCACGAAATGGCTCAGTGTCCCCATGTGCCCAACTCTATACTGTGACGCAACAAGAAAGTCCCCTGACCTCTCCCGTCAGGTTTAACTGCCGCTAAACTGCCAGTGTCTTCTGGACATCTCCCTAGACCTGCTCACACAGGCCGGAAGGGCGGCTCCTTACGGGGGAGGTGTGGGCCAGGAGCTGGTGCCCTAACTCTGCTGTCCTGGGGCGCTTCGGCCAGGCCGGTGGGCCTCACTGATCACCAGGGGTCCTGCCGGTTCTAATGCATCACTTCCAGGATGCGTAGCTCACAGAATTTGAATATTTCTGAGGATAATTTCCTGGCTTTATTGAGACAGAACTGAACATTTAAAAAATATGTATATATAAGGTATAAAATGTGAAGGTTTGATATATGCAAACAATGTGAAATCAGGACCACCATCAAGCTCATCAACATTCCTATCCCTTCACATTGTTGCCATCTGTGTGTGTGTGGTGAGAATATTCCAGGTTCGCTTTCTCAGCAGATTCCGTGTGCAGTTAATCACTATCAACTACGGTGGCCATGCTGTGTGCCAGGTCTCCAGAACGCACTCATCGCGTAACTCAAACTTTGTGCCATTCACCAGCTCTCCATTTTCTTCACTCTCCGACACCACCCTTCTACTGTTTCCATGACTTGGACTTTTCAGGCTAATGGCTGGGTGAAAATCTGTGACATATGCACAGATGACATGGGCTATGTGAGCAGAGAGGCCGCCTTTTAACCATGGGTGGTGTCTTGGAACTTCGCACGCCCAGGTACTTCCAGGCATATGCATAGGGCTGGATCACCCCTGCCCTGCGACTCATGAGCCTGTTGCTGAGTGAGGAGTGCCACCCAGTGGTCCTGAGCTTCCACACGGGGCCCCGCCCCTCACTCACCCGGCATCTTTCACAGAAAAGCTCAGGAGCATGGGTCATTCTCTGTGCCTCATTTTCCGAGGCATGGGGCTGGAAAGTGAGCCCGTGGGCAAGGCTGTGGGGAGTCATGAACATGTCAATGTGTGGAAAGCACACAGTGGCGGTGGGGTTCCCCTAGAGAACGTTGGTGTGGCATCTGTGCTGTGTAGGTGGGACACGTCTCCTGACGAGACACATTCCCACCCACACACTCCCACCCACACTCAGTCACAACGCATGACACCCATGAAGACCCCAGAGTCCCATGCACACAAACCCACCCGCCTAGAGGGACACGGCTCCTCCAGGGACTGTACAGTGAAGGGTTCTTCACCTGCAAAAACCGCTCCTTCTACCACCCTGCCCTGTGCCCAGAGGGAAGCTGGAATCAGATCTCCAGACCAAAGGCAGCAGGAAAGCCCTGCCTTTTTCATCTGGATTTTTCATCAGTGAGTCAGTGATCGCAGAATCCAGGCTGTCTTCCTGAGGCCACCTACAATTACGGGAGAGAAGAGACCATGATGGCCAGTCATGCAGTATGGTGTTTCTCAGGTCTTTTGCTCCCCCTGTGAACACAGAGTCCCAGAGGGAAAGCAGTGGTCAAAGGCCCCAGAAGCCAGCACAGACACCTTGGAGGAGGTGCAGGCTTTCCCTGGAGGATGTGTCTCTCTAGTTCACTTGGCTGCCAATCACAAAACTTTTAATCCAGAGAGAATTTGCTGCTGGGCAAAACTTCCCCTTTCACACAGCTTAAAGCCCGATACTGCCCCTCCTGACTGCCCCCTCCAACCAGTGTCTTCTGGAAGAGTCAGCTAGTGTCAGTGCAGGCTGCTAGAACAAGGCTGGCTGGGAGCGGAGGCTTCTGCCTCTTACCCCAGCACCTTGGGAGGCCGAGGCAGGAGGATTGCTTTGAGACGTTGATCACCACCTGCGGGGGCCTGTCCTGCAAACCCTGACCCTGTGACAGATGAATAAATACCCTCTACACACAATGTACCGTGAACAAGCCAGCTGCTCTCAGAGGGCCATTGCAGCTATCAAACACTTTAACAGGTGTCCCTCCTCACATTTATTCAGTTTAGATTTAGTGACAGAAGTTCTAAGTCAACATGCTTGTGGATAATTAACATGTTAAAGACTTGGTTCCAGGGCCCAGAGCAAACTCCATTAAGGGGTAATCTCCCTTTGACTTCCCCCCAGAGAGCCATCAGCTCTAAGGTTAGTTTTAAGACCACATGAGTAAACAAGGGAGTTAGAGACAAAGGAATGTGGGTAAACAGACTTAACTGGGGAAGCTTCTATTATCCCTGATTTTTACCCGTGACCTCATGCTCTTAAGGTAAGAACCGGCTGCCTTCAGCCTGTTCCATTATTACAAGTTATGAAAAGCTTTTTGCCTTCCAAAAGGTTTGAGACTATATAACTTTCCCTGATATTTCTCTTAATATCTCGCCAGCCACCCTGAGTGAATCCCAATACTGCTTGAAGCCAGGAGATCAAGACCTGCCTAGGCAACATAGTGCGACCCCCATCTCTACAAAAATACAAAGAAAATTTGCCCGGCATGGTGGTGTGTGTCCGTGGTCCCAGTTGAGATGGGAGGATCACTTGAGCCCAGAAGGTCAAGGCTGCAATGAACTCAGATCGCACCAGTGCGTTTCAGCCTAGGCAACACAGTGAGACCCTGCCCCCAGAAAAGAAAAGGTAACCCAAATGCCATGGGCTGGGTGGTATAAACGCAGTTTTTTCTTTCTCACAGTTCTGGAGGCTGGGATGTTTCAGAGCAAGGTGCTGGCACCATGGACCAACATGGCATGATCTTTAATGTCTATTGAAGAAGCTACATATTCTACGATTCAAACTAGGTGTCATTTTGTAAAAAGGCAATCTCTAGAGACAATTTAACAGATCAGCTGTTTCCAGCTGGGTGTGGTGGCTCATGCCTGTAATCCCAGCACTCTGGGAGGCCAAGGTGGGCACATCACTCGAGGTTAGGAGTCAGAGACCAGCCAGGCCAACATGGGGAAACCCCGTCTCTACTAAAAGTGTGGTGGTGGGCACGTGTAATCTCAGCCACACGAGAGGCAGAGGCACGAGAATCACTTGAACCCGGGAGGCGGAGGTTGCAGGGAGCCAAGATCACGCCATTGCACTCCAGCCTGGGTAACAGAGTGAGATTGGTCTTAAAAAAAAAATAATTAGCTGTTTCCAAGGAACAGACAGAAAGAATAACATGTGAAGCACAGGGGGTTGTCAGCAAGAGAACAATGAGTGAATGCAAGGTGGAGCAAGACACTGCAAATTAAAAAAAAAACATGAAAAAGCAAAATAGAAAGTAATCCATAATGCTAACACATATAGTTAATAGTGTGTAAATATTGGTTCATTAACCATGACAAATGCACCATTCTGATACGTCAATTATGGGTGAAATGGAGGAAAGGGGCCTGTGCTAACTTCAGTATCTGTTCTACTTTTTTGCTAATGTAAAAGTTATCCAAATAATAACATCTATTAATTAAAGAGTCATTTTGCAACACTATTTTGGGGGCCGATCTGTTGCAGCAAATGTTTAACAATCAGTTAATGTCTAATCAGGGCTTCGGATGTGTTTCGCTATGAACTGTGAACCAAAGCTGAGCTGTGAATGTATCTTCCTGCGGTTGAAGCACTACTGACTGAATAGTCAATTAAAATTTTCTCACATGAAGAAGAACATGGCTCAGCATTTTTATTGATTTATTTTAAATATGCAATTTTGCAACAAACCGGCAATCATTCTTGAACCAACATAAGGGCTGAGTATCCACAGTGCGGTCAGCTCACCGTCTGCAGGTGCGCCCGTGCTTGGTCGGGGGCCCCTTCCTGACTTGCTGCTGGCCTGGGGCTGTACAGATTCTTGAGGGAGGAAAATGGTTTTCTCCTCAAATTCATCAGCTAAGAACCTGGGAAATGCACTCACAGTAAAGAGAGCTGCTGACATCTTGTTGGCAGAAGACCAGAGGAAACGGACCATAACTGATGCAGAGCTCAACGGTGGATCCCATTGCACTGACTCCCCGACACAGCCTCTCGGCCAACGCTGGGCTTTCGGAAGATCTTCGCTTTTCACGTTCACTTGAAACACCTAAGAGAAAGATTGTGTGGAAAATGCCTTTATGATGAGATGGTCCAGAAAGGCAGCTGAGCAGAGTGACTGAGCATGGGGGCTGGGGCCTGAGGGCCTGGGCTCAATCCCACTTAGAGCCACGAGAACTGGGGAACATCCTGCAACCCCTCAGCCTCCACTTCTCTGCACTGCCATCTAAACACTTTAGTAGGGCTGACTGGTTAGCATAATGAGGCCGAAGATCATTGAACAGAGTTAAAGCTTTAGAAAAAGTGGCTGATTCTTCCATGCTCCATGATTACCCCATCATGAAATGCCTGGGAGAAGAAGCCACACACTTGACAGTGGGTGACCAGAGAGGGGACATGGAAGCTCCAGGGCAGGGGAGGGTGAAGGTTGGCTTTTCTTCATTTGCCTGTGTGGGAGGCTTTACAGCGCATGGATAGTACATGCGATCATCTCCTGTGATGCCCACGTCAGCCCTGAGGGTGGGCAGAGCAGGAGCTGTGGCCTGCACTTCACAGTTGGAAGAAATTCTCTTAAAGGCATGTGACTTTCCAGTCACCACACTACTGTGTGATGCACCTGGGGCAGAAACGTACCTGAGGCCTCAGGGCCAGAGATGTCTTCACACTCCAGACCTCCAGATCGTGCTCTAGACCCCCCCAAAACATGAACTCCCCTGACTCTCAAGACGTCCTGACCCACGGTTTCTGTGGGAGGGCTGATGTCCTGGAATAGATGCCTGAGCCCAGAAAAGAGCTTGGACATAAGACCCGGCCTCTGTCTGTTCCTTTCCATCCCAGACCCCAAACAGGATGTGGTTTATCTCAAATGAAGCCCCTTGGAAAGACGAGGGTGATTCAAAACAGGGCAATCCTTTCATAGCAGCGTCACAGTCAGCTGCCACGGGCTACACGTTTCCAACGATCACTTGGCTACAAGGGACCCCTGCAGCCAGCTGACCCCTAACTGTATTAGGCTTTGTAACACCCAACTGTATTACAAAGCAACATTCTAAACTGTCACATGACCGCTTCACTTCCCTCCACTTGACCAACCCTGGGTGAGCAGCTAATGCCCTTATCTGATAAGGGGCACCTGGGCTGGAGTGTCAGTGGCTTGATGAACTCAGTTTATAAAGCTTCCCGCCTGACTTACTATTGATCTGAGCCACTGTCTGTGCAGCTGGACTAAGGCCTGGCTGAGGATGGGCAGTGGCTGCACCAGCACAGAGTAGACCTTTCTTCCTGTTCATTTCTTCCAAACCAAGGTCAGCATCTTCAGACTCCTATTTCATCCTGAGCCCTGCAGGGACAATGCACACAGTCCCTTCTCCTCTTAGAGGGAACCCTCCACAGCTACAGCCTGGAGACCCCACCCCAGGACTGTCCCTGAGGACCACCCAGGTCCTCCTTCTAACCAAATGTCCATTCCTCTAACCTGAGGGCTCTGTCTCTTCTCACAACTCTCCCCAGCAGAACCCTAAACAGCAGGGATCCTGCCCTCATCCCACCACATTTATATCTACATCAAAACCCCAGTCTTTCCTTTATGAAACCAAAATGTGGCACATATACACGATGGAATGCTGTGCATCCATAAAAAGGGTGAGTTCATGTCCTTTGCAGGGACATAGATAAAGCTGGAAGCCATCATCCTCAGCAAACTAACACAGGAATAGAAAACCAAACACCGCATGTTCTCACTCGTAAGTGGGAGTTGAACAATAAGAACACATGGACAAAGGGAGGGGAACATCACACACGGGGGCCTGTCAGGGGTAGGGGGCAAGGGGAGGGAGAGCATTAGGACAAGTACTTAACGCACGTGGGGCTTAAAACCTAGATGACGGGTTGATAGGTGCAGCAAAGATCAAAATCACACTCAGATCTGATCTCACTCCAACTAGAATGAACATTACAAAAAGATTAAAACATTTAAAAAGACAACTTCTAGTATGAATTTCCACAGAGGGGAACTGTTTGTGGAAACGTAAATTAGTATTAACGCCATAAAAAACAGTTGGGGGTCCTGCAAAGAATAGAAAAGAAAAATACCATACCATCTAGCATTCCCACTACTGGGTATACATTCAACCTACCTGTCCACCCACAGATAAAGGGTTCAATAGACTCTCGTATGCGGACACTAGGGAATATTCTCCAGCCACCAAAATGATGGAACAGTGTCATGTGGAGCAACCCAGATGAACCTGGAAAACATTATGTTAAATATAATGAGCTGGGCCAAGAAAGACAAACACTGAATCTCAAGATGCCTATCTTCAAGAGGTAGAAAGCACAATATCGGTTACCAGGGTCTGGGAGATAGACGGGGGAGTAGGGATTGGTTATGGAAGCAAAGTTATCTTCACCTGAAAGGAATCAATCTGAGTGTTCTCCTCCTCAGCCTGGTGACTGGAGTTAACAATATTAGATTTTTCAAAAGAACAAGAAAGGAGAATTTTGAGTGTTCTCTCCACACAAAAATAATACCTTATGAGATAATAGAGATCCTAAGTACCCTGATTTGATCATTACCCAATCTAGATGTGGGAAAATGTACCCCTAATTATGCACCTTTAGGTTGCAAAAAAAAAAAAAAAAGTTAACAGAAATAAATACATATTGCTAAAAATCGCAGGCAACCATAAAAGCAATTCGTATCTAAAGGCATCCTGAGAAATACAATCAAAGTGAGGATCCACAATCCTTGATATTAAATCACACTGCCAAGCTGCAGTGATGCAGCAGATACATGGTACTTGGATAAAAGCAATACCTAGAACCGTGGACAAAAACGGGGAGAACAAAACAAGATCAATGCAAATATGGACACAGTCAACTCACTTCGATAAAGACCACCACAGTGTGGAAGGCAGAGTCTGCTCAATGGATACTTTTGACAAAAATGTTATGTGGATGCAGAAGGAACAGGACCCTGATTTTACATGATATATGAAAATCAACCCCTGCACACCCCACCCCCACAAAAAACAACAAAACCCTGAAGACCAAAACAAAAGACCATAAACCACAAAACGTTTTTAACTAAAACACAGGTTGAGCATATATTCTGGCTCACTTGAATCTCTGCTCACCTTTGCAGAGAAAAAGAAACAAACACCCTGGAAGAAAAACCTCATTGACAATTAAATGCTTTCTCACTGATACGGATTTTCTTATATGGGCGACCAAAATTACATGCATAAAACGCAAAAATAAACATGGACTACATCAACCTGAAAAGTTCTTGCACAGCAAAGAAACTACTTTCCAAATTAAAAAAAGCATCCTACAGATTAGGCAAAAATTCCAGGTAATCATGTAATTCATCAGTTGTCATCTAAGGTGTACACAAAAAACACTATGAAGTAGCAAAAGAATCTAATATTTCGCAAAGGACCTGAACAGACAATTCTGCGACATAAAATCGAACAACAGATAAAAGGTCCTCAAAATTAACTATCCAACAAAGTTAACTAACTGTGTGTGGTTTAATTCAAAACCACACACAGATAATCTCACATTTATTGAATATTCCCAGAAAGTTTTTTAAAAATAGGAGAGGCCAGGCTCAGTGGCTCACGCCAGTAATCCCAGAACTTTGGGAGTCCGAGGCAGCAGATCACCTGAGGTCAAGAGTTTGAGGCCAGCCTGATCAATATGGCAAAATCCCGTCTTTACTACTGATGAAAAAATTAGCCTGGCCTGGTGGTGGGCCCCTGCAGTCCCAGCTACTCAGGAAGTTGAGAAAGGAAAATTGCTGGAACCCGGGAGCGCAGGTTGCAGTGAGGCCAGATGGCACCACTGCACTCCAGCCTGGGCAGAGCGAGACTGTCTCCAAAGAAAAAAAAAAAAAAAAAGGAACGCGGGTATGGTTTTAGAGAAAAAGGCACTCATACACTGTAGATGAAAATCACAATACACACCACGGAAAACAGCGAAATACCTTGAGACTCCTCAAAGAATTGACACTACAGACGTCCCCTGCTCTACTGCGCTCTAGCGAGGTCTCTTTATAAAGGTCCTGAGACATCAAAATAACCCTGGACCTCAGCTCAGAGGGCCAGGGGCTCGGAGGGTCCCAGGTCCAGCGCTTCACCGCAGCCTCTGGGCCAGGGCGCTCCTATACGCTGGACGCAGGTCGCACACCGTTCCCGGCCGGGGCGCGCACGCTGGGGCGGCCAGGACCCCACAACCGCCGCCACGCAGACTACTGGGGCCCAGAGGCCCACAGGGAGTCAGGGCCCAAAAGCGAGCGGCGGGGAAGGAACAGGGAGGCCCAGAGGGTTCTCGGTGGGATCCATGCCCCGCCACTTACCGCGGAGACCTGCCTCCTGCTCCCCCATCACATGGAAGCCACCACGGCTTCTCCGACGCTCGCTGGGATCGCCGGGCCGCTTCTGGACGCCGCCGTTTTTGCCGGCTGGGACCGTCGGGCCGCTTCTGGACGCCGACTCCGCTTCTGCCGGCTGGGACCGCCGGGCCACTTCTGGACGCCGCCGTTTCTGCCGGCTAGGACCGGGCGGCCGCTTCTAGACGCGGCCGCTTCTGGACGCCGCCGCTTCTGGCCGTCGCTTCTGCGGGCTCGGACCGTGCTGCTTCTTCTGCTCGCTGGCCTCGCGCCGGCGCCTCTGGCCGCCGCTGTCGCTTGCTCCGAGCACACGGCAGCTGCTTCTGCTCACTTGAACGACTCCGTGGCTTCTGCCTGGGCCCCGCGAGAAGCGCCGTCTCGGCTTCCGTAGAGGCGCGCACGCTCGCAGCGTCCCTAGCGACTGGCTGACGCATCACCCCCTCTTAAAGGGGCCGCGGCTCGGACTGCACAGAAGCAGCTTCGCGTTGCGGCACAGGCTGAGCCTCTGCCCAGCCCCAGCGGTGGACGAAAGGCCCCAGTCTCTCCTCCCGGCTCTAGGGCCCTAGAGGTGGCAGGAGTGGAGCACTGTGACCCCAGCCCCGAGATCGCCTCCCTTTGCCTCGGGAGCTTCCAGGACCTGCCCCTGCCCTCCTCTGGACCTCAGCCTCACGATCCGCAGAGGAATCAACTAAATTCCCTGCCTTAGCCGGATTACTCATCAGTATTGTTACTCTGAGGGAGCCCCTCAGAGGGATTTGGATGTCTGGGACATCAAGGAGGGGAGGGGATGAAGATCCCTGAATGCCTGAGACCAGGAGTCCACGCCCTGGACTCCAAAGTGAGAACCCTCATCCTTTCCAAATCCTCTTACACCCCAATGTTGCTGCAGGGAGACACAGATGCCCTGGAGGAGGTGCCTGGCCCAAGAAAAGGGCCCAAACCCTGACTTAACTCCCGGCTTGACATTTCAACCCCTCACCCAAAATGCAAGTCTTTCCCCCAAGGAAGCCCTGCTGAAGGCTTGGGGTCCAAATTTGTATCTGTCTTGCCCACACTTGACCCTGTATCTGCTTTGTGGGGAGACTTCCCTGTGGTCAGGTGACCTCCCTGAATGACCAGTAGTAGCCTCCTTGACTCCCAACTGACTCGGAATGCAGGACATTCCCAGCTAACTGCCCCTGTGACAGTTGGACTTATAATCAGATTCATCTTCAACCGACCAAACCAGGCTGCTGGGCAGTTAAGATTCATTAAGTGAAAAAGTGGCCTGTGGGGCTGGTGCTTGGACAACTCAGGGAGTGAAGCCGACAAGATGCCAGGGTCTCAGTGCCTATTGACCAGAACAGCTGCCCGAGCAGCCTGGACTCAGGCCTGGCTGAGAAGGATCAGGGGCTGACCCAGCTCTCAGTGCCTAGCTCCCTGCTCCTACCCTTCCTCACCAAGACTCTGGCCCTGCTGTATAAACCACAACGATTCCTAATATCCTGATGGCTTCAAGTCCACAGCACCTTCAGTGGAGAAGCTGGCAGGGGGTGATGTCTGAGGCTCCGCCTGCTGTTGGCCACGTGCTGATTTAGATGCTCTTGGGGATGGGCAGAGGTTTCCTTTTACCCAGATCACTTTTCTGGCCTATCCTGTATTTGACTCTTTCATGATCTCTTCTTGTATCCATGAGCCATGAGCATGAGAAAAACACATTCAAAGTAGAGACCACTGTTGACATGCTGCTGGCAGGAGACCGTGGGCCAGTGTTCACGTTTCCCAGGTTGCGCTTGTGTTCACCAGCTGCCTAAGGGAGACTGAGTCAAAGTTGGGCTTAGGAGGAGGGGCCCTGCTGTGTGGTGGGCACTTACAATACACAACAGGCCAATGGCATTGGGGATGTTACTCTAATGAGAGGAGGCAATTCAAGAAGACAGCTGAGCTCAGTGAACGAGGGCAAGGGGCAGGTGCCTGATGGCCTGGGCTCAGATGGCAGCTAGAAGTTGTGTAACCCTGGGAAAGACACTTAACCCCTCTGTGCTCAGTTCCCTGCTGTGTGACATGGAGATGTATATGGGGCCTGCCTGTTAGCATTATGTTATGAAGCTTACTCTAAGCAGATCCAAATTAAGCCCGAAGGAGAATGACTTCATAAGTGCTACAGAAGTGTTCAAATATGAACTATGTAAAAGAATGAGGCAGACAGGTAGCAGTGGCTGCCTCCAGAGAGGAAGCTTGGATGGCTACAAGTCATGGGGGTGGAAGGTCAGTTTCCAGCCTTTATATGGACAAGATGCCTTAAGACATGCCATCTCTTGTGACCTTCACATGAGCCCTGTCGGGTGTGCGGAGCCACGCTGTATCCCACATTTTACAGTTGAGGGCACTGAAATGTAGAGGGGCCAAGTGACTTTCCCAGAGCCACAAAGCCGAGGAGGGATGGGCCTGAGGCAGGAATGTAGTTGGTTTCCTGGAGATGGATCCTCCCAGGGAGGAGGAGGGGTGTTTGCTTCCCTAAGAAGTGATGTGGCGTGGAAGGGGACAGGGATTCTTTACACTATAGGGCTGTTGTAACTCTAGCTTCCTGGTGTGACCATAGGATAAGAGCAGGCAGGCATCCTCAGGGGTCCCCAATGCCCAGAGAAAGGGCAGCTTACCCCAGAGTCAACAAGCAATCTGACTATAGCCACAATTGCAGGGCTCTCCCTCCCAGCCTCCCTGGGGTTGTCTTTTTTGGGGATGGGTCCCGGCAGGTGCTAGTAAGAAATTACAGCCTCAACCTCCAGGGAGAAGTTGGAAGCAAGCCCCTGTCACCCTGTCAGAGTCTTGTCTCCATTTTGGGTGTCTTTGGAGTGTCTGACTAAAAAGGGCTGTGTGAGTAGCACCCCAAGTGTGATCTCTAAATCCTGCTTCCCACTTCAAGGAACCAGTCCACTAGGGTTAATGGCCAGCTTCAGGCATGAGGCAGGGGAAAGATGTGCCCAGGACAGATTGTGAACAGAGAGCAGAAAGTCATCCAGGTGTACTGGGTTCTCTCGGGAGCATCCTTAGGGCCACCAGAAGAGGCATGGTGGGTCATCGTCATCATCCATAAAGTAGAACTACAGTGGGCTCAGAGGTATCACATACAGTAACATAATTTGAGCTCACCCTGATAATAATAACTCTTCACCTTGGGAAGATGCTAGGCAACCCAATCATCATTATTAAGCTGCTTAATGAAAGAAAAGACAACATGTCTATGCTACTTTTTACTGAAATAAGAATCACACTCCCAGGTAAACACCAGACATACAAGAAAATGCCCTTCAGAGCGTGAATGAATTTTAAAATAATAACATGAGCAAAAAAGCCAGACACCGAGAAATACACAATGACTTATTCTATGTATAATAGTCCAAACCTGGAGAAGTCTAAACATATCATTAGCAGTCAGAGCAGTTCCCTTAAGGAGGAAGTCGACGTAAACGTGGCAGAGAAACTTCAGGGATGCACCAGGGATGTCTTCACTTGTAGCTTCCAGGAGTGAAGGGAGGGAGTGCCATCTCACAATCTCAGATGTTCTCTTCCGGACCCTTGATGTTGAGGGTCTCAAAAGAGGGTGCTGGCAATGGTTAGGTTCAGGGTTCTTATGAAGAAAAGAAAATGACAGACAGCATCAAACTCAGCTCTGGGTTTAATGAAGTCCCCCAGACTGGATACAGGGTGCTGGGTGGGAAGTGAAGGCTACAGATATGCTCAAGGTCAGACTTCTCCCCTGCCTTCCTAGGAGACTGGAGATGTACCAGTGAGCCAGAGTGAATATTCACTCTGCCATCCACCCCTGGGAGATCCCTTTGAACCCACAGTGAGGACAGAAACATGAACGTGCTCTAACAAGTCTTAAAAGTTCAGAGGGTGATTATCAATTTCCCCTTGGCACACAGCAGAACTTTTCCTCCAAGTTCCAGTAAAGGCCTGTGAGAGAGATGTTCCCAGATTCCTTTCATTACTGATGACACTCAATCCTTGTGCACAATCCCCCAAATTGTTGATTAATCCAAACCAAAGTTTTCGATATTTCCCTGGGCAGAAAAGAGCAGGCTTACTGCAAAGATCATCTCTAATGAACACAGCACCCTCGTAGCCAACAGAGACAGTTCTTACCTTTATGACAACATACTTTGAAAAGAACAAACCAAACCTCACACACATGTTCATTTTCTTCCTGCTTTCATACCCCTTTTTTCAGCCCCTCAAGCAGCGGGGATAACCTGAAGGCTCTTAGGAACCCTTTCCCATTAGATCCTACCTGGAAAGTAGTTCCCTACCTTGGGGGTTGTCTTCATTCACTCTGAAGATGCTCCAAGAATCCAACCTTTAGAAACAAAAACATCAGGACAAGTCATTAGAAAGGGTGACTCACCCACTCCTCTTCATCCAGCTGAAGCCATGCTGCCTCGCACATGATTCTCTGGGCTTTGTTCTGAGTTGATAAACCTTCCTACAGCCTCTCTGGCTGGAGTTCTATATTGGCAAGATCACTTTCTCTCAGGAGACTCCCAATCCTCCTTCCCAGCGGGATCCCAGAATCAGGTTTCTATAGACTCAAGCAGCAAGTGGGTCCCTCATGATATGGGTTACTTCAGGGTACTTACTGCTTACTCTTTCCTGGGACGTTTTCTGCAATTATACAAAAGAAAACGTTATGAGGATGAGATTCTGCTGTGCCCTTCACATAGAGCTGTTATTCCCTTGGGAAGGGTAGAAAACCAGAAGTGGTACAGTGGCTGAGCCATAGGTCAACATCCCCAAAACCATGAGGATGCTTATGGAAAAAAAAGGTCTTTATTCACAGAATTCACCTTTAAACTTGATTTAATAGGCAAACACACAATGCTTAATCCAAGGAGGAAAACATATTGAGGAAAGTGGCTCTGCATTACAGCCCATAACAGATGCTGTCATTTGAAAACCTCCCAGTGTATCACATGTTAGTTGGGAAGACACTCCCACTGACTTTCACCCCCACAAAGAGAATTGTACATGCTGTACATAATGTACATTGTCAGATTTTCATATTAAAATTAATTGAGAAGAAATCAGAAAAGCAAAATGTCTTGCGAAGACAAAGAAAAGGAGTCTTCTTTGCCTTGGGGATTGTCTTCATTCATCCTGAAGACGCTCCAAGAATCCAGCCTTTAGAAACAAAAACATCAGGACAAATCATTAGAAAGAGTGACTCACCCTCTCTTCTTCCTCCAGCTGTAGCCACACTGCCTCACACATGATTCTCTGGTCTTTGTTCTGAGTTGAGAAACCTTCCTACAGCCTCTCTGGCTGGAGTTCTATATTGGCAAAATCACTTTCTCTCAAGAGATCCTCCTTCCCAGCGGGATCCCAGAATCAGATTCATATAGTCTTCATCATCATCTTCCTCCCACGATTTTAGGCTCATAGTGCTGGCATACTTGTCCGAAGACACTGGAAGGACACAGAGGAAGGCTCAGCACCCTGGTGGTTGGTGACTGTGAATCACTCAGGGAGCTTTGCTGGATGTGGGGTATGGAGGTGGGTGATTATCAAGCATGGACTGAGTTGATGCTGGGCCGTCCCCCTGGGTGGAAGAGGGCTGGCAAGGCAGGGCAGCAGGAAGGAGACGAGACATGAAGGTCTCTGCCTTGTACTACAGGCATCATGCAGCAACACAAAGGAGTCAACCCAAAAGAGAAACTCAAAGGCAGACTAAGGTTCAATGGAAGAGTGCCTCTCTCCCTCTCACATGTTTTGAAGCTCTTCTAAACCAGTTGCATTTTCTTAATATATTCAAGACCATGTCAGTACTCAGGACCCAATCATGCTGGTATGACATTTATCATCTCTTTAAAGAATTTATTACTGGTTAAAAGGCCACTTTATGGGTGAAATTGATTCCATTTTAGCCAAGTTGTTTACCACACATTCTTTTTCATATAGGTCACGAAAAAATTTAATACTAAATGCTACAATTAAACATCATCACGATTTCCCTTTTTTAAAGTCTTCTTCTGGAACCATGGTGTGTGCACACACATTTTTGTGCCCCTGTGATCAGGTTCCAAAGCAGCTTCTGTGTCACTCTCCCTGTGGAGATTCCCTAAACATCAGGCTTCATTCAAACAGGCCAAGCTCTCAGAACCTGCTCTACCTGGCAATGGGCCCAGGCTAACAATGTTGTCCTCTGTATTATGATATGGCACTGGCCCTTGTCTGTCTGCCATAGACTGGAGCAATTCTGAGGCTTGAGGTGGTCATGTTCTTCAATACAATACAATATCTTCCTGACTTTTCCCTGTTTTGACCAAGTGCTAAGGAGTGACCCCAGGACTAACAGATGTTGGCATACACTGTTCTATGTGGTTCCTTATACGTCTCAGAATCTGTGAGCTGACCAGAAGCCTTGGGTTTTCTATGTGTACTTCACAGTAATGTCCATGTTAATGGCTGGTTTTTCCATATGCCTTTTGCTACCCTGAGTTATGTGACCACTGAGGCCCCCTTTGATGATGGGCAATGTTTGGCATGCTTATATGTCATGACAGTTCCAGGTGTACATAAGTGCTGGAACTCCCTGGCGTGGGGACACCTTATCCCATGCCTGAGTGACACAGCTGAATAACACAGAGCATCAACATTGGGACCCATTTCTGGGTTCATGTTTGCCTCTTTCATTCAGGAGGTCAAAATCTGGGTTCATTCCTTTCTGTACCCTCTCCATCACACAATAACTAAATAGGAAATTAAACTGTCCTTCAGGTACAGCTGTGGTGACGGAGAAAAAGGTAACTTATGTGAAGTGTACGGTGATTTGAAATTTTTCTTCCTTTTTATTAGATAAATGACATGACTTGGGAGGCTGAGGTGACAGGGTCACTACAGGCCAGGAATTCAAAAAAAGTGACGTTGTACTGTGCTGTGCGTGTGGGTCCACATTTTCAGGGGGAAAAACGCACATTGACAGACACATTCAGAATCACTACATATTAACTTACTGCTAATTACCTCCCAACCCTCCTGCACACAACCCCACACCATCTAAGCGATATGGCTGTTTCCAGGCCTGGTGATGATCACAGCTCTTCACAGAGCCATCTGTTTCTCACACCACACCCCAGATCCTCACACATATCAGGAACCTGAAGCCAAGGAGGCTCTCCAGACAAAAGCAAAAGAATTTCCGTTGCTCATCACTTAGATTTGTCACTAGGAAGGGAGTGGTATTAGAATGTGCACAATGTAAGAGAAGGGAACAACACACACTGGGGCCTGCTGGGGGAGAAGCAGGACAGATAGAGCATAGGGGTAAAGAGCTAACGTATGCAGGGCTTAATACCTAGGTGATGGGCTGACAGGTGCAACAAACCACCATGCCACACTTTTTCCTATATAAAAAACCTGCACATCCTGCACACGTATCTTCGAGCTTTAAATAAAAATTGAATTAAAAAAGAAATTGCCAGAGTAGGAAACTCTGGAGAAACAGAAAATAGATTAGTGGCTGCCTATGGCCAGGGATGTGGGCTTGGGGAGAAAAGAGAAGTGACTCCTAAGGGGATTGAAACGATTGTATAATTAGAATGTAAAAAGTGGTGCACAACCGTGTAAATATAGTAAAAACACTGAATCACACACTGTACATGGGTGAATTGTTTTGCATGTCAAATGTGTGTCAAAAAAGCCTTTTTTTGTTTGTTTGTTTGTTTGTTTTTAAGAATACTTAAGGAGGTGATTTTGGGCTGTAGGGTTCTCCTGCAACAAGAGAAAAAAAAAAAAAAACACAACATGAGGATCTGACCATTCTGGGTCCTGTTGGCACAGGTCTTTTATTCACTTGGTGACATTAGAAAAACAGATGTCAAACAGTGATCATGTCACTGGCCCCCAAATAGAGCACAGAGGATGCTTGTGTAAAAGGCAGTGTGTTTTCTTGGAATATTTAGCAAGTGTCCCTATCAGCTGAGAAATACAAAATTACTTTTCAAGAAGAAAAAGTTGCTACTGAGGGATATGCTCGCTATCTGACAGTTTGTCAGTGATGCCGTGTTTTGACTGACATCGTCAATCAATGTGCTACAGCGGATAATCAATGCTGTCATTTAAAAACCTCCCAGTGTATCACGTATTAGTTGGGGTGACACTCCCAAACTCCAGTGACGGTCACCGGAGTCCATGAGCAACAGAGGCCTGATTCACAATGGCAGTCAAAACTGATATTTTAGAGCTTGGGGGGACAAGTTAGGTTTCTATTTTATGAAGAAGGAGGTGGAGGCAGGATGGGACCTAAGGTGTCATTCAAGACACATTGCCATAACTCTTTTTTTTTTTGAGACAGAGTCCGGCTCCGTCACCATGTGCCAGACTGGAGTGCAGTGACGTGATCTCGGCTCACTGCAACCTCCGCCTCCAGGGTTCAAGCAATTCTCCTGCCTCAGCCTCCCAAGTAGCTGGGGATTATAGGCGCTTGCCACCATGCCTGGCTAATTTTTGTATTTTTAGTAGAGACGGGGGTTTCACAATCTTGGCCAGGCTGATCTCGAACTCCTGACCTCGTGATCCACCCACCCCGGCCTCCCAAAGTGCTGGGATTACAGCCATGAGCCACCGTGCCCGGCCTCCTTTTTACTTTTTTTTCCCCTTTTTCCTAACTCACGTTTTACTTTCTGTCTCTATTTCTTTTTCACTTTTCTACCCATCTGTTGCCCAGTTGATGTGGCCACATTTGCATGTTTTATCCAGTCTGGTTACAGCTTTGCAGGCAGTAAAGTGGGATGTTGGTCACTATTGAACCCCTACAATAACTTTGTTGTTGGACTTCCTGGCCCTGGCCATTAAGCTCTGACAGGTTTGGTCTTTGTCCTAGGTGCTAAAGGTTGACTTGGCGATAGGATTGAAGCTAGATTTGGAGTTTGCAGATTGAACCCTGTGCTGAAGGGATGCGTGTTGGGACCAGAGGGTGCATGTCTCTCTAGAAGAGATCTGTAAGATTACCATCTTAAGTATCAGGCCAAGCTGTGTAAAATTGGCAGTAGTCATTTATTTTTACCTACAGACATGACAGTTCCATATGGTTCAACCTAATATCTACAAAGAAGTTGGTTTAAGTGCAATTCGAGGTTTGTTCTGAAGCCAG
>PVKV010029237.1:0-23907 GCA_004027835.1 Alouatta palliata | reverse complement strand
GCTGGCGCTGGCGTTTTTTTGCCTGGGAAATCTCCTGGCCTGGCTGTCTGTTTCAGTCCCCTTTTTTAATCAAATGAATGGGCGGCTCTGCCTTCCCGGAGTTCCAATTGCCAGGGAAAACGGCACCCGGACCCACGTATTTTGTATTGGGAACTGCTGCGCCGGGGCGCCGCTCCACACAGCGGCGGCGAAAACGCCCACACAGGCGAAAACAGCCGAGCCGACGAAAACAGCTGCGCCAGCCAAACCAAGGGCGCTGGCGACCCGTGGGGTTCCTCCCCCTGGGAATCTCCTGGTCGGTGGGCAATAAAAATCCGTCTGGGAATGTGGCGTCCACTCACCCTCCACGCTTTCACTAGGAGCTGCAATCCTCAGCTGCTCCTAATCGGCCATCTTGGATCCGACCTCAATATGATGTTATTTCTAACTTTAAAGACTTTACAATCATGGTTCTCAAAGTATCTCCAGTGACCCCTCAAGATTCCTAATGTCCTTTAAGATAATGCTCAAGATCAAAATTATTTTCATATTAATACTAAGATTTTGTTTGCCTAGTTGACTTTTGTTCTCTCATAAACACTTGTGTATTATTGTATTTTAAATACTTCTCATTTTTCATTTCTAATACAGTAAGAAACACTAGATGTAATCCACATAAAGTTCTTTTGAGTTTTCAATAGTTTTAAAAGTATACAAAGATCCTGAAGCCAAAAAGTTTGAGAATTAGTGCCCTACAACCTAAAAGAAAAATTTAGACATAAAGTGATAAACAAAAAAATGTTACTACATATATAGAACTACTTTTTAAAATATTACACAAGATAAAAATTGTAAAAATTTATCTGTTACATGTTGTTGATAAATCCTAAGTGTCCAATTATACCAGTCAAATACAATAAAAGTTAAAAAGCAAAGTTCACCAATGCTAAAATTCCTACCCTCACAGCACTAAAGGTTTTCATATTATTGCTGTGATCTCCTATTACATTTAGCTATTTCAGAGATAATCACTAAGGTAGAAAAAATATATTGTGCAAGTACCCTCCAACATATTCTTAATTCTTTCATTATCTTTGTTCCTAAATAACTGGAATGTCAATACAAGGAAAATTTCCCCAAAATAAGTTAAATTTTATCTCAGACACAGAATCTGAATGTTGTTTCAAACACGATCCTTAAATATATTTGTTTCTCTCCAGCTGTAAAGCAAGTTGACTACTACAAAATGAGAGAGGAAAAGAAAGAAAAAGAGAAAGAAAGCACTCATGGAGAAAACATACACTTTTGAACAAAAAGAAACTGTGTTTCTACTAAACACTCATTAGACTCCTAAGGAAAATATCTTCACCTATGCATACTATAAAAGGAAATCTGGTCCTTTGTTATTATTATAATTTGGGAATACTCATAATATATTTCTCTTGGAAACTTACATGAAAAAACATAAAAATTTTACCACTCATTAGCAGATGAGATTTAAGGAAAAAATAAATTCCTTTTTTTTTTTTTTTAATATATATACTTTTTATTGCATTTTAGGTTTGGGGGTACATGTGAAGAACATGCAAGATTGTTGCATAGGTACACACATGGCAGTGTGATTTGCTGCCTTCCTCCCCATCACCTATATCTGGTATTTCTCCCCATGTTATCCCTCCCCAACTCCCCACCCCCCACTGTCCCTCCCCTTTTTCCCCCCCAGCAGAGAATTGTTAAGTATTCCAGTTTCCCAGGATCCCAGTCCTCAGATTTCTAAATAAAAAATAGATATTTAAAACACTATTCTACAGTATTATGCAAAGAGTAACTATCTCATAGAATAGTTTTCCTGATTTCAGTGTTTTAACTATATACAAGTGGCTGGCACTTGTGGTGACCCTGAACGTTAATGAAAAAAGGCTTGCAATAGATTTTTTAAAAAAAGAAAGAAAGAAAGGAAAAGCAGGCATGCCAAGATAAATATGCACAGTAGATATCTTCCCATCATTTACACCCAGGATTTTATAACAATATGCTCTTACAAAAGTGCTTGCTACCACTGAAAGAAATAGACAATCTTTCAAAAGATATAACTCAATGCTAAAATTATATATTTTAAGACTAAGAGAATGATTTCCCTTTCATATTAACCAAATAGACTGATTATACATACTTAGGTCTTTCAGCTTCTAAATATTTTAAATTTGGAATTTGATATCATCTGTTAAAAGGTATTGTAAGTCTATCAGATAAATGGAAGAAAATCTTTAAATATACTGTATTTATGATGTAGAAGCACCAATAATAACCATATGTATTAAACACTACGTTTCTACTAAAGCCTTTCAATATACTACTAAATTCAAATAATCTGAATGAAAATTTATGATTGGCCTATGTCTAATTTATAATTCCTAGCTTTTTTGTATGCTCATAATAGTTATATTTTACATATATATATATTTAAATAATTTCTGTCTGCCAAAATAATTTTGCATTAACTGCTTATAAATATTAATCTACATAGGTAGCCTACTCATTAAAATAAACAATATATCACCATTGCTAAAAATATTTTCTCACACCATAAGAGGCAAATGTGGATATGTATCCTGTGTAAAAGGACTTTGTATGTCCTCCAGGTAGGCCCAGAGGGCAGTGTTGGCAATAATGATCCATCTGTTCACTACTGGCAATGAGGAAACTTCTAATGAAGACAGATGTGGGTCACCCTGTATAAGCTAGCTGCAGGGTGTTAATGAATCCTCCTAATGGTCACTACCTGCCACTCTTGACTGACTGATAACCAAAACGGTTTAATTTGAAAAGCAAAGATGAGTATTTCAGGTACTCATTAGTCTTATCAAGACATTCTTTTCACTTTCTCTCACACAGTCACTCTTTACTACTTGTCGTCATTAATTCTTAAACAATATTACTACTGTTTATTAGATTCCATCTTTAAAAATAACTTTGCTAGCACTTTTGAGAAATTGATTCCTCCAAAATTTCTCCGACTGACCCACAAAATATCAACTTCATAATGTGATACAGCAATACTCCACATGAGAAAAACAAAAGGTAATATTTTCCTATGTCATAAAACTCTTTACTAACATTACATGTAATTTTATAATCAATATCAATATATCTAAAATGTTGCTTTTAAAATATTTTTAAATATCAAAATTATTTTACTCAAGATTTCAAAAAAACTTCACTTACAGATACCAATCTATAAAAATTTTATATTTCTATTAAAAATTTATAGAGATTGCCATTTTACTTTCTGAAAGATGCTGTGGGTAATACTCAAGAATCATAACTTGTGCCATCATTTTTTCAGAATAAAATATGTATTACATTATACATAAGCTCTTAAAGAAAATCTAATGTTAAAATAGGTCCTTAGAAAAATTAGCATATTTAAAAAGTAAATATGTAAACTCTAAAAGTAAAAACACAAAAAAGCACATTTCCCATATAAAGAAAACTACATAAAATTTTGATTTAAAATAATTTTCAATTAAGTTTAAAGTTCTTATAGTTTATAAACTATATTGTTATAAATTTTACTTTATTTATTTATTTACTCTTTTTTTTAGAGATAGGGTCTCACTACATAGCCAGGCTGTACTCAAACTCCCGAGGCTCGAGCAATATACCTGCCTCAGCTGCCCAAGTAGATAGGACTACAGGCATTCCTGGTCAGTTTCACTTTCTATATAAAGACTTAAGATAATCTGTTGTAGCTTCATTCACAAATGGACTACTTATTCTTATAGCAAATCAGTTTACTGAAGTAGGTACCTATGACTAAAGTTCATTACTTGCCAATAATTAACAGTCATAATTCATGTGAACACATGCACCAAGTATACACATGTATACACATATATACTACGTGTGTGTAGCAGGCTATCCACAAGGGAGGCACATCCCAAATGATAAATGGAGTTGGAAGCATCGAAAAAATAAGTCGATGTGTTTGTACTTTTCACACACACACACACACACACACACACACACACACAAAACAAGGTGAAGTGCCAAGTTCAGTGAAGTGATAACAGTCTAGCCTTTAAGACATAATGCCCATCTTCAAAACATGCAGCCAGCAGTACATTAAAATGGGACTCAATGTGTTTACACTGTTCATGATCTCTGTTCTGACTCCTTCCCTAAGCCACTTCTTATTATGTTTACCAAACAATTACGGATTGTCCTAGATAGTAAACTATTTCCTCACTTTCCTACCAATAATATAACCTTACCCCTCAGACTCAATAATCAGCTTCTACCTTTGAACTTTCCCCTCCATCCTTATCTAAGTTTTAGATGCTGCCTTGGCCACCTTTATGTCATTTTCCTGCCTATCAAAGCTGTTGCCTCTACCATGTCCCCTCAGCTCTGAGAACAGAATCAAAAAAATGATTGCAAAACTTCCAGATAACAGAATCAATTGAAATGAAAGATGTTTTGTGAGGGTCAAGTCATCTAGAGGCTAACCGAGGGTGTTGACACAGAATTAAGTGTTCTAGATTAAAAAGCAAATACTCCAGTATTTTTTAAGGAACTACCATATTGATTTATCTGTGAGGTCAGTTTGGAATATCAGTGTGTACTGAGCTCTCTTCCTGATTGTAATCCCAGGCTGACAACTCCTTCAAAGTCAGAAGATATAGTGTATTTTTTCCTAATACAAGGTAGTCATTGTCCATTGAGTTTCCATTTCTAGATACATGAGGCAAGAGAAAATGAGAGATAAAATTAATAGGGTTCTCTTATGAAAAAATAATCAATCTTTCTTCAAAACAAATTAAAAAAAAAACTCATGGGAGATCATTATTTGGAGAATCCCAGAATAAGCACTGGAAATAACGATGAGAATTTCTGGATGGCTTTGATTCAGATTTACAAGAACTATTATTCTGACAAGGCATTAGATTTTATTGAAAGTTAAAGACGTGACTCAACACTTAATTTTGCCTAGAGACATAACTTGTGTTCGTGGGTCATGGTTCTCTGTATATTTGCCAGCAGGAACAAGTTGTCTGTCTTAAAAGTCAGTATTTTCAATCTTTGAAAACATTTCAATCTTGAGGATGGCTAGAATGCTGCAAACTCCTCTAATGCATAACACTAAGATAAATCAGACTGAGTAGGGATTAAAGCTTGAGCTTTATAAACCTAGCAAAGGAAGCAAAAAGAAGTTATTAATTAGTTCAGTCCAAGACTGATAAGCAGGGTCATGACATATAGTTTAGTTCAATAGAAGCTATGATAAAAAGTTTAAGTGCAATAAATACTAAAAGCCATTACCAGGAAATACAATAATCAAGTATTAAGAACTGGGGAGCATGTCTCATAGGAGGAAACAAATTTATGAGAAAGTTATGAAGACAGTCAAACATCCTTACCAATATACTTCCAACCCACCAATAAGGTAACTTGAACCCAATGCAAACCCCCTGCAACTATGTTCTATTCTATTGCCTCAGGGAATTTCTCCAGCTCTTTATTTTGAACCCACTTCCTATATTAAAAGACACCCACCTTATCACAGCACTCAAGCCAGGATACATCTCAGTTTAGTTCTACCACACCTTGTAATCCCTACACAGACGGAGTACCTCAAGACCTTATTTATTTTAAAGAAAATATGAGAAAACTACTGCCACAGACATGAGACCCAGCGCTGCAGCATTTCTTATCTGGACTATTAAAGAAGCGTGTACCTGATCTTTTCTTCCCATCTGTCCCACGTGCAGGTCCACTCTTAATACATCAAACATTTCCTAAATAACAAACCTAATCATGCCACTCTCTTGATAAGCTCTTCACTGACTCCTTTTGCCAATACGGCACAAAGCCCTCACATTTTTTTCACAAAGCTCTTACACTGGCCCACAAAGCCCTTCTACCACAATCCAAATGTTATTCTAAATAAATCTACTCCATCTGTATTGCCCCTATTGCCATAATCTTCTACTCTCAATCTCTCCACTCTAGTGTCCTTTTAGCATAAATATCATGTTTCTCTTCTATATAAAGCCCTTTATTGTCCTAAGAATAAGATCAAAACTTCTTACAAAGACCTATAAAGCCCTATTTTGGCCTCTACATACATCCCAATATCATCCTATACCATTCTTCTCCTTCACCAGTTCTTCTCCTTCATCCCACTTCCACTGGCCTTCTCTCAAGACCTGCATAAGTGCCATCTCAGAAACCGAACATATATAATAATGGCTCTTAAACACCAAAATCCTGAAAAATAAATAGTAAATCTTCTGTGAATTTAAATTCTGATGAAAAGATAACTTTGGAATGCACTATTAAATAAGAATTTAGGTATATCAGGATTAATCCTTTCCAAATAATTGGAATGTCCCATTTATATAAATTTCCCTTTAGTGTAAATAGCCCAAGCAAATCTTTGGTGGAGCTTCACCCTCTTATACACAGAAATTATTGGAAAATATGAAACATGATTATAATGGGAAAAATACCCAAGATTGACAAGCAGAAAAAGACTGTATAAAAATAGTGCCAAAAAGCAAGTGTTTATATGTTATCCAACTCAAATTTCTATCAGATTTATCAATTCATTCTTCAAATATACAATTCCATTAATATTGGACTATGCTAGGAAGAGGGGATACCACAGTGAACAAAATACGAAAAACAAAAATGTATGCCTTCTCACCATTTACATTCTAGTAAGCTATTCATATCATGCAGTACACATACAGCACAAATGTAATTTGCAAACAATATAATGAGTTCTGACAGATCCATAACTTCTATTACCATCACCATAATGAAGATATAGAATAATAATATCACCTCAAAAGTTTCCTTGTACCAATTCTCTGACAATTCTTCCACAGCTAATCTTTTTTGTTTGTTTGTTTTTAAGACAATCTTACTCTGTTGCCCAGACTGGCATACAGTGGCATGAGCACAGCTCACCGTAGCCTCCAACATTTGGGTGGCTCAAGAAATCCTCCCATCTCAGCCTCCGAAGCAGCTGAAATTACAAGCATAAGCCACCTCAGCCAGCTTTTTTTTTTTTTTTTTTGCAGAGGACAGATCTTGAACTCCTGGGCTCAAGCAATCCTCCTGCCTCAGCCTCCCAAAGCATTGGATTACAGACATGGACTGTCTGCCTGCCCTGTTTTCTGTTATGATTTGTCTTTTTTAAAGAGTTTTACATGAATGAAATCATGCAGTATTTTTAATGCAGTATTTTTAATGTCTGGTTTCTTTTGCTCAAGAATATATTTTTGAGATTTGCCATGTGATTTTATGAATGAGTCATTCTATATGCAGTTCTTTATAGTGCTGAATAGTATTACATTGTATGAATATCCCACAACTTGTTTATCCATTCCTCCACTGATTAACATTTGGGTTGTTTTCAGCTTGGGGAAATAGCCAAATACAATAACATATAAAGCTTCCATGAAAATATTTATATAACTAGTGAACATATATTTTCATTTCTGTTACATAAATATTCAGGAGTGAAACTGTGGTACCACACAGTACGTATATTTTAACTTTATAAAAAAACTGTCCAAATATTTCCAGAATTAGTTTATTATTTTACATTTCCATAAGGGATGTACGAAGAGGTCCAGTTGCTACATACTGCTATGAGCATTTGATGTTTCCAGTCTCTTTTACTTTAGCTATTTAAATGGGGGTGCCTTGGTATGTCACTGTCATTTTTGTTTGCATGTTCCTAATGACAAAGGGTTTAGAGCAACTTTTATTGTGCTTATTTGCCATTCTTACGTCTTCTTTTATAAAGTAACAGTTCAAATATTTTGCCCATGTTTAATGAGTTCTTAGTCTTCATATTGAGTTGTAAGAATTATTATTCTAGATGTGATTATTTTGTCAGATAGATATGCTGCAATATTCTCTCCCAGTCTTAGCTAGACTTTTCATTATCTTAACAATGATTCAATGAGCATAAGTATTCAATTTTGATAAAGTCCATTTTATCTATTTTTTCATTTTGTTTCATGCTTTTTGTGCCCTCTCTAAGTAACATCTTCTTACCTCAAAATTGTACAGATTTTCTCCAATATTTTTTCTTTCAAAAGTTTCATACATCTATGACACATTTTAAATTAATTTTTTGTATGGCATGAAGTATGTTTTAAGGTTTTGTTTTGTTTTGTTCGGATATCCAGTTGTTCTGGCACCATTTGTTGAAAAGACTTTCCATCTCCTTTGAATTATTTTGGTACCTTTGTCAAAAATCAATTAACCTGTATGTGTGCATCTATTTCTGGACTCACTAACCTTTACTGTCTATATATTTATCCTAATACTAATAACACACTGTCTTGATTATCTGATTCATTATAAATCTTGAAATCAAGTAGTATAAATGTGCTACCTTTTCATACAAATATTATAATCAGTTTATTTCTACAAAAACTGCTTGGAATTTGACTGGGTTGATACTGTTACATTAAATCCATAGATAAATGTGGAAACAACTGACATCTTAAAACACTGCATCTTTCAATCCATAAATATATTGCATATATCTCAACGTTTTTAGGTCTTTTCAGAATCCTCTCAGCAATGTTTTATACTTTTAGTGTACAGATATTGCTTATATTTTGAAAAATTTATTTCTAAGTATTTTATGTTTTGAAGTGCTACTTTAAATGGTGTTTTTATTTTTTAGTTACTGGAATATTGAAATCAATTTATTTTTCTATGTTGACCTTGTATGGTATGATCTTACCCACTTATTAGTTCTGGTAGCTTTTTTCTAAGCAATCATAATACGTTATTTCATTACATTAAAAAAGGAATCCCCATTACTGGGTATATATCCAAAGGATTATTAATCGTTCTATTATAAGGACACATGCACACATATGTTCACTGCAACACTGTTTACAATAGCAAAGACCTGGAACCAACCTAAATGCCCATCGATGATAGACTGGACAAGGAAAATGTGGCATATATACACCATGGAATATTTTGCAGCCATAAAAAAGGATGAGTTTGAGCCCTTTTTAGGGACAGGGATGAATCTGGAAACCATCATTCTCAGCAAACTGACACAAGAACAGAAAATCAAACACCACATGTTCTCACTCATAGGTGAGTGGTTGAACAATGAGAACACATGGAGACAGGGAGGGGAGCATCACATACTGGGGTCTGTTGGGGGGACTAGGGGAGGGAAAGCGGGGGGTAGGGAGTTGGGGAGGGATAACATGGGGGGAAATGCCAGATATATGTGACGGGGATGGAGGCAGCAAACCACATTGCCATGTATGTACCTATGTAACAATCCTGCATGTTCTGCTCATGTACCTCAGAACTTAAAGTGCAATAAAATAAAAATTAAAAAAGGAATCCAAAGAAATGAGTCTATAATATGGGTTCTTCAAAAGTATTAAAATTATCACATCCATACATATCGATCAAGCCTCATCAGTAGCTATCACAGTCCTCATGTTCATTTTATAAATATTTTGTTCCAGTATAAAGATGAAACACTTTTGTGTCAAGGTAGGCAATGGCTCAGATAAACACAGAAAAAAATTAAAAACTGAAAGAATTTAAATGTATCACCTTGACTAAGTTAAGTTAAATGAATGCATATCAGTGGAGTACAATTCAAAAGTATCATACATACCATGAATTTAAACTTGCTATATTTTCAGAATTACAGAAAATATAAATTATTGAATAAAGTAGTAAGCATTTATCACTATATATATGTCTGCATTGGTTGAAATTAATTCTCGCAAGCTATAAGATCATCCTTATTTTACAGAAGAGCCTTATAAAAAGCAATTTGCCTAATGGCCCACAGCTAAGTAACATTAGAGCAGAACTCAAACCAAAATCTGACTTCCATAAAGTCCATGCTATAGATTTTCAGTGCTGATGACTTTAAGTCAAAAAAGGGAAGAAAAATATTTTTTAAAAATACACAATAGCAAGAAAGCACTCTCTGCTTTATACATATAAATGTACATATAAAAGGATTTAGCAAATTTTAAAAACCTATGACTCCACAAAAAAAATCATTTCATTTTTAAAAGAAAATAATTAAATATGTCTCCATCACTATCTACATTCTCACTATCTGAATCCAAATATTTAAATAATGATTTTCCAAACACCTTATCCAAATTTTAATATACAAATAGAAACCTGCTATAATGAATCTACAGATGCATGCCAACAACAACAAAAAAATGTGCTCTATACAAATCTAAGCAGGGGATATCAAGTAGTCTGCAGTCTTATCTCAGTGGTTGTCCTGATGATATTGCCACTGATTTTGTTTAAAGTACAGCGCATTATTGCAATCATCTCATCATATTTCTTCCTCCTCCCATTCCTTCCCTGCTCCCCAGGTTTAGCACTTTATTGGTCTGCTAAATGGCTAAGGATACAACCAACCTAAACAATTTAGATACTTTAACAATCTACAGTACTATTTTGTTGTTTACTTACATTATAGAATATGTTTTTTGCAAATTACAAATAATATCTGATAAAGAACAGTACACTGTCAACAGCACACAAACATGCTAATGAGCTCAATAAACATTTTCAAGAAAATTAAATAATATGTCTTAAATAGCTTTCAGAAATCCTTGGGTGATTGTTATACAGACACATAAGAGTGTTTTATTTAAGGAATCAACCTAGGATTTTGCATGGGCTGGATATTTTATCCTCTCATTTAAGATAACAGAATACAGGTTCCTGCTACCCAAATATACGCTATCCAACATTTATTCAAGAACGCATTACATTGGAACAACAAGAGAGTTATGTAAAATGAACAACTATGAGAATAAATAACCTGAAAAACTCCACGTTTTCCTGCTTAAGAATGACTAATATAATTTATATAGAATCTGTACATTTCTAGCTTCTATTAAAAGCCCTCCATTATTTCTTTTATCAGGGTTCTCAGTACTCACCAAGACAGTCTCATGAGCCAACCATATTAGTCTGCCAGCTACACATATTATGTTTTCTACTTCTACTCAAAATGTCCTCATCCAGTATCTCCATCAATCCAATATTTCCTTTAAAAGTCAGATTAATGTAATTTTATTCCTTAATTCAATAATTATTTTAATCCATCTCATGTTTGGGGTTTAAAATTAATAAGCCCTAACCCCTGACCCCAGAATGGAATGATCTAATGGCAGAAACAGATACAGAAATAGACTGTGATAATATAACATCATAAATGCCATGACTGGAATATATGTAGAATATCAGCAGTTGAATCTCAAAGAATGAGCAGGAATCAGCCACCTGACAAGAAAGGGGGCATTTGAGGGCAAAGACTGGTTTATGCAGAAGGAAAGTGATGGGATGAGGGAAATAATGCTAAGTTCAGGAAACTGAAGGTAATTCAATACAACTAAAGTCTAGGATGCATACAGAAAAACTGTGAAACAAGAAATTAAAGAGGTAATTAAGGGTCAGATTACAATAGCTTAGTATTTCATGATAAGAAGTATTCTCTGACTAAACCCTATCTCAGTCAATATAGCTCTACATTTAATATATATATGCTCTTTTTAACCCTTAAGAGATTTATATCATTCATTCATTCATTCACCAAATGTTCAGGGGAGATACGATGTATTTTCTCTAATTGTTGTCTGTATGTAATGTATGTCTCCAGTTAGGGGACAAATAAAAACCAAGTTTCTTTCAACTTCTAAAACGCTAATGCAACTATAACGCTGAACAAAATACTTATTTCAATAAATGCTTCTTGAATTGAAATAACAATTTAATTATTATCAAGTTATTTAAAATCATAAACCTGGATTTTCCTTTGGCAGTATTCCCAAATTACCAAAAGGTAAATAACACGTGTAGAAAATTATACTGGTAAGAACCATAAAATCTCTCCTTTAGGTGGGAAAAAAAACTCTAGCCACTCAAGAGTTTATTCTCTGCCTTCCATCTCAGGCAAGCTCCCTGAAAGAGAGAGCCATCTGTATCCATAGGATTCTCTTGTCTGCCATCCATCTATTCTTCCATCCATTTCTTCTCTTCCATCCGTCCATTCTTCAATTTACTGCTATCTGTTGTCTTCAACCTAGTCCAGTGCTTTGCCTAAGTAACCAATTACCTCAAAATTCTGCAAAGTTCATTGGATTCTTCTGGTTCCCACTTTTATTAACTAACCCAAGGTACTGATATATAAAACAGGAGTAACAACTCTCTTGAAATTCAATTCTCCTTTGGCTCCTGTGAGATTACTCCTTCTTCATTCTAATCCTACCATTTTTAAAATTTCAATAGTTTTTGAAGTACAGATGATTTTGTTTACATTAATAAGTTCTTTTTTCTTCCTGCCTCAGGTTTATTTGTACAAATAGCACATTAATAAGTTCTTTAGTGGTGATTTCTGAGATTCTGGTGTACCCATTACCCAGGCAGTGTACACTGTACCCAGTAGGTAGTCTTTATCCATGACCCCTCTCCAAACCTTACCCTCTGAGTCCCCAAAGTCCATTATATTATTCTTATAGCTTTACATGTTCATGGCTTAGCTCTCACTTATAAACAGGAAACATACAATATTTGATTTTCCATTCCTGAGTTACTTTACATGGAATAATGGTCTCCAGCCCCACCCAGGTTGCTGCAAAATACATTATTTTGTTCCTTGTTGTGGCTGTTAGTGTTGCTTTGGCTATGCAGGCTCTTTTTTTGTTCCATATGAATTTCAGAATTGTTCACTCTAGTTCTGTGAAGAATGATTATGGCATTTTGATGGGAATTGCATTGAATCGGTAGATTGCTTTGGGCAGCATGGTCATTTTCACAATATTTACTCTTCTCATCCATGAGCATGGGATGTATCTCAATTTGTTTGTTTCATCTATTAATTCTGCCACTTTTAATCCTTCTTCTTTATTTCTTTTTTAGGTCCCCCTTCCTCCACTTACCATTACATATCCCAGATTAAGTCCTTAATCCCTGTATATTGTGTAATTTAATGCAAAATCTGTTTCCTAAATCTCCAGTTGAGATCCTTCTCAATTTTCTGACTGCCTTCAGGACGCTTATGCCTATATAATAGATGCTAAAAATAATCTGATTATCCAGTACTACATACACCTACACACACACACACACACACACACACACACACACACACACACAAAATGTCACATGCTTCTTATATTCTCTCTATCCAAATCTCCACATCATCATTCACCTAGTATTCTAAGCAAAAAATCCAAGAGTCATCATCAATACTTCTTTCTCATTCAATCTCCCACATAAAATTAACCACTAGATAAAATTAATGCTAACACCTAAGTATTTGTCACTTTCCCCTCATTTTCAGTCTCATTTAACTATGTTAATAAAGGTATTCACTATGTGAACCACTATGTATTACCTCATGATTTCCCTCTCTCTCCCTACTCCCGGATCCCATCCATTTGACTCAAAATTGCCTGTTCTAACTTTCTGAGATTACAAATCTATTCATGAATCACCTGCTTAAAATGTTTACTGGCCCATAATCTTCTATAGATAAAAATACAAATTGCTTTCTCACACTTTGGTGGCTTTACAAATCTTCATTGCCTGGAATGTTGTATTCCATCTGACAAACAGCTACTTGTCCTTCAAAATATAACTCAAAGATACTTTAGAATCTTTTCCTGATTTCCATCATTCCCCAAGCAGAATCAATGCATTTCTCCTTTTAAGTCTTATTGCACTTTATTTGGATCTCATTGTATAACTGTTTAGATATTTGTATCTTCCATTAAGGAATATGACTCCTTGATTCAAGAAGCTTTGCGCCATTCATCATCTTTCTATCTACAGCATATAATGAGTGTTCAATTAATTGTTCATTAAATGAGTAATAATAAATATCATTTACTGAATATTAACAAATGTCAGACACTGTGTTAAGCACTGTGTGTACATACATATATATTCAGATGACATTGGATTCTCACAATAACCTTTTTGTAGATTATTATCAATATTTTAGAGATTTAAAAGAAAGAATATTGAGGCTTAAAATAGCAAAATATCACACACCTAGTATGCGATAGAGCAAGAAATTGAACACAGTGTGATTTCAAAGTCTGAATTCTTTACCACTAAACCATAAATAAATAGATTTTATTTATACAGATCTTAACATTTTACCATGAATATGACTTTGGTATATAAAAGTCACTCATTGTAGTACACACTATTTTACAGTAAGAGTTAAATACATCAGGTGCTCTCCCAAAAGATATTGAATCATTGTTTAAGCAATAACTAAATACTTTCAATATCTTCCTCACTCCTTCTCTCACATATAATTTTGTCCATTTATCTTTTAGTAATTCAACCCTTACCTTCCATCTTTATTGATAGTTTTTTCACTTCTTTAAAACCATAATTTAAAAATGAAAAACATTCCTTAGAAAATAGGAAAAGTGAGCAATCAGAATTTAGGATACAGTAACTGTAACATGAACAACTAATTTAGGTTTGGAGGGAAAAGCATGTTTAATTGTGTGCGAGTCTTCTTAGGCCTCTATTTATCCCCAAAACCAAGGCCACTACCACATATTACTAAGTATAATAAATCACCAAGTGCCTGTTATGAAGCCAAGTAATCAGATAATTTATTAAGTATTTAAAGACTAGCAATGATAAGGAAGAAGGTAAAAATGTTTACAACAAGAATAATGGAATAATCCACCCATTGAAGAAAACAAATAACCACAAATGATTTTAAATTATTTATGCCTTTCTTGTCTTTATTAACCTGTTTAGCATAATTTTACTTATTTGAAACTAAAACTTTCTATTTAAGATCTATAATATTAGTAAATTATTTTTATGTAATCTTATACTAATCCAGAGAATAACCTAGTTTATAAACAACAACTTTTAATTTAACTTTTAAAAGTTTAATAATTTTGATAAATTTATATAGATGAATAGAAATAACTTAGTTTGCAACCAGAATTTAAATGACATTTTTAAATAATTCCAAGGTATTTTCATTTTGGGAAAACTGCCAAAAGAACTAAAATTTCCAATTTAGGATTTGCTCAAATGAACTTCAAGGCAAATTTTCATATCTAGCCACATAATTTTTAGGCATTTTTTTAATGAATATGAGAAATGAACGACTAAATCAATAAATAAGCTGTTATGTCAATAAAAATCCAAAGTATTGGCGCCACCTAGTGAAACTGCACTCAGTTATTTGAACTAACACGAAGCTAATACAGCGACTTTATATATTTTGTATTACCAAATTAAAGAACTTCAATAGAAACAATTACTAAATGTTTTTGCATAGTAAAGATTTCTCTTAAAGGCTTTATTAATATTAAGAAAGATACTAAAAAATTTTTTCATTGCCAAAGGCAAGACATATTCCAGAGTGAACCATTCAGACTGCATAAAAGTTAACATTTGTGTTTTTTAACAGGAATTCTCAGTAAATTATAGTGCCATCAATATTCAAAAGACATATTAAAACAACACTACATGTACGAATTAAGTAAATTCAAGGAAAATTATGATAAAAAAATTCACATTCATTTAAATATTATATTCATATTATTACATATTTTGTTGCAATGCCAGAAAATGCTTAAATCCAAAGATACTATAGGATAGAGGGCAAGATGATGGAATAGAAGCCTACAACATTCATCTCTCCTACTGGAACACAAAATTTTAACAACTATCTACAAAAAGAAAAGCACCATCACAAACACCAATCGTGGTACCTGATTTTGACTTCATAATGCTAAAAGAGGCATTGAGGAAGGCAGGGGATATAGTCTTGAATCATGGATGTCACCCCTTCCCCATCCCCTGGCTGTGGCCGTGAAGCAGAGAGAGAGAATCGGTACTTTTTGGGGAGGCAAAGCACAGCAACTGGAGGACTTTACACTGAACTTGGTGCTACCCTATTAGAGCAGAGAATAAAGCCACGCTGAGCTCAGTCAGCTCCCCTGCATAGAAGGAGCATTTGGACTAGCCCTAGCCAGAGTGCAATCACCCATCCCAGTGGCTGGAACTAGCGTTTCTCAGGAAGTCTTGACCCATGGAGTGAAGTGCTCTGGGGTCCTAGATAAACTTGAAAGACAGTCTAGGACATAAGGACTGCAATTTTTAGGCAACTCATAGTAGTAGACTGGGTTTAGAGCCAGGAAACTAAAGTAGCACAGGACCTAGGGAGACACCAACTGGTGCAGCTAAAGGAGTGCTTGTGCCATGTCTCCCACAATTCCAGGCAGTGCTGCTTACAGCAATGAAAGTGAAGGTGACTCCTGGCTGGCCGGGTACGGTGGCTCACACCTGTAATCCCAGCACTTTGGAAGGCTAAGGCGGGCAGATCACGAGGTCAAGAGTTCGAGACCATCCTGGCTAACACAGTGAAACTCCACCTCTACTAAAAATACAACAAATTAGCCAGGCATGGTGGCAGGCACCTGTAGTCCAAGCTACTCGGGAGGCTAAGGCAGGAGAACTGCTTGAACCTGGAAGGCAGAGGTTGCAGTGACCTAAAAAAGAAAGTGACTCCTTCCTTCTGCTTAAGGAGAGTAAACAGTAAAGAGGACTTTGTCTGGATAGGATACTCAGCAAAGTTTTTAAGCACCCACTCCAGGCCCTAGCTCCCAAATGACATTTCTAGGCACATCCTGGGCCAAAAGGGAACCTGCTGCCTTGAAGCAAAGGACCCATTCTTGGCACGATTCATCACCTGCTGACAAAAGAGCCCTCGGGCCCTGAATAACCAGCAGTGATAACTAAGGAGTTTGCCATGTGCCTTGGGTTCTGAAATGTGCTGGCTTCAGTGATAACCCAGCACATTCCCAGCTGTGGTGGCTACAGTGAAAGACTCATTCTGTTGTTTTTGTTTTTGTATTTAAAAAAAAAAAAAAAGGAGAGGAAAAAGTAAGAACTTTGTCTTGCACCATAGGTACCAACTTGAGCACAGGCAAGCAGAGTAACAAGCAGGCTTTTGGGGTCCCCAAGTCCAGGCCTAGGCTCTTGGACAGCATTTTCTGGACCTGTTTTGGGCCAGAGGGGAGCCCACTGACCTGAAGGGTAAGTTCCAGGCCGGGCTGCGTTCATCACAAGCTGACAGAAGGCTTTAAGCAAACGTTGGCAGTGACCTAGCAGAAGCCCCCACCCCCATGGTAGTGGACACAGGGAGAAGCTCCTCTGCCTGTGGAAAGGGGCATGAAGATCAAGAAGGACTTTACATTATAGTTTGAGTATCTAGCTATTATACTACAGCTTAGCCACAGTAGAATAGAACATAAGGTAAGTTCCTGAACACTAAATTACAGTGTTATACTTAACTAAGTATATAGTTGTTTATGCTTATTATATTAAGCTTACACTTGACTTAGTATAAAGACCAAATGATGACCCAATCAAAAATAACAACTACAACAACTTTTCAAGACATAGATAGTACAATAGGACCTAAGGAAAAACAACAAAAGTTAAAAAAAAAAAAAAACAGAGGATGAAGTTAAAGTGTAGAGTTTTTATTGGTTTCTTTCTGCATGTTCTTTGCTTATGTAATTAGTGTTACATCAGTTTAAAATAATGGACTATAAGATAGTATTTGCAAGCCTCATAGAAGCCTCAAGTCAAAAAAATACAACATATAAGCAAAAATTATTTAAGCACTCCACCAGAGAAAATCACTTCCACTAAAAGGAAGACAGGAAGGAATGAAAAAAGGAAGAGAAGACCACAAAACAACCAGAAAACAAATAACAAAATGGCAGAAGTCAGTCCTTACTTATCAATGATAACATTGAATGTAAATGGACTAAACTCTCCAATTAAAGGACATAGAGTGGCTGAACAGATTTATTTTTTAAGACTCAATGCTATTCTGCCAACAGGAAACACATTTCACCTATAAAGATGCACAGAAACTAAAAGTAAAAGGATGGAAAAAGACATTCCATGCTAACAAAAACCAAAAAGAGCAAGAGTAGCTATGCTTCTCTTGGTCAACATGAATTCCAAAACAAAAACTGTGAGAAGAGACAAAGAAGGTCATTATATAATGAAAAAGGGGTCAATTTGCAAGAAGATAAAATGACTATGCACCCAACACAGGAGAACACAGATATATAAAGCAAATACTGTAAGAGTTAAAGAAAAGATAGACCCTAATACAATAATAGCTGGAATCTTCAACACCCCACTTTCAGCATTGGACAGATCTCCTAAAAAGAAAATCAACAAAGAAACATCAAACTTAATCTGCACTATAGAACAAATGGACCCAGAGATATTTATAGAACATTTCACTCTGTGGCTGCAGAATATGCATTCTTCTCCTCAGTACATAGATCATTCTCAAGAATAGACTATATGTTAGGACACAAAGTCTTTAAAAATTCAAAAAATGAAATCTTTTCAAGTATCTTGTCTGACCACAATGGAATAAAACTAGAAATAACAAAACAAATTTTGGAAACTGTACAAACACATGGAAATTAAACAATATGCCCCTGAATGACCAGTAAATCAATGAAGAAATTAAGAAAAAAGTGTAAAAATATCTTAAAATGGGCCAGGTGTGGTGGCTCACACCTGCAATCTCAGCACTTTGGGAGGCCAAGGCAGGAGAACTGCTTGAGCCCAGAAGTTTAAAACCAGCCTGGGCAACATGGGAGACCTCGTCTCTACAAAAATACAAAAACAATTAGATATAGCGGCACATACCTGTAGTCCCAGCTACTCAGGAAGCTGAGGTGGGAGGATCACTTGAGGCAAGAAAGTTGAGGCTGCAGTGAGCCATGATTGTGCCACTGCATTCCAGCCTGGGTAACAGGAGTGAGGCCCTATCTCAAAAAAAGAAAAACAGAATCTTGAAACAAATGATAGTGGAAATACAACATACCAAAACCTGTGAGACACAGAAAAAGAATTAATAAGAGGAAAGTTTACAGCAATAAGCACCCATGCCAAAAAGTAGAAGAATTTTAGGTAAAGAACCTAATGATGCATCTTCAAGAACTAGAAAGGCAAGAGCAAACCAAATACAAAATTAGTAAAAGAAAAGAAAGAATAAAGATCAGAGCAGAAATAAATGAATTTGAAATGAAGAAAACAATACAAAAGATTAATGAAACAAAAAATGATTTTTTGAAAAGATAAACAAATTGACAAACCTTTAGCCAGACTAACTATGAAAAAGAGAAGATCCAAATAAATTAAATCAGAGGTAAAAAAGAAAATTCAAAGATCATTCAAAGGAATGAATATAGAGAAATTCAAAGGATCATTAGTGGCTACTATAAGCAATGATATGTCAATAAATTGGGTAATTCAGAAGAAATAAATAAATTCCTAAACACATACAACCTACGAAGATTGAACACGAAAAAATCCAAAACCTGAACAGAATAATAACAAGTAACAAGATCAAAGCCATAATAAAAAGTATCTCAGTAAAGAAAAGCCTAGGACCTGATGGCTCTACTGCTGAATTCTACCAAACATTAAAAGAAAAACTAATATCAATCCTACTCAAACTATTCCAAAAAACAGAAGAGAAAAGATTACTTCCAAACTCATTCTATGAGGCCTGTATTGCCCTGATACCAAAATCAGACAAAGATGTATCAAAAACAGAAAACTGCTGGTAAATGTCCCTGATGAACACAGATGCAAAAATCCTCAACAAAATACTAGCAAACTAAATTCAACAATACACTTAAAAGATCAATAAAATTGAATATCTAGGAATTAACCAAAGAAGTGAAAAACCTCCATAATGAAAGCTATAAAACAAAACACTGATGAAATAAATTAAAGTGGACACCAAAAATGGAAAGATATTCCTTGTTCATGGATTGGAAGAATCAATACTGTTAAAATGCCCATGATACTCAAAGCAATCTACAGATCCAATGCAATCATCATACTCAAGTGGGATTTATCCTAGGGATGCAAGATTGGTTCAACGTATGCAAATCAATCCATGTGATACATCATAGCAACAGTATGAAAGACAAAAACCATATGGTCATTTTAATTGATGTTAAAAAACATTTGATAAAGTTCAACATCCTTTCCTGATAAAAACCCTCAAAAACCTTGGTATAGAAGGAACATACCTCAACATAGTAAAAGCCATATATGACAGACTCTCAGTCAATATCATACTGAATGGGAAAAACTGAAAGCCTTTCCTCTAAGACCTGGAACATGACAAGGATGTCCACTTTCACCACTGTTACTCAACATAGTACTAGAGGTCCTAGTTAGAGAAATCAGACAAAAGAAAGAAATAAAAAGCATCCAAATTGGAAAGGAAGAAGTCAAACTATTCTTGTTTGCAGATGATATAATCTTATATTTTAAAAAACCTAAAGACTTCACAAAAAATTATTAGAGCTGATAAATTCAGTAAAGTTACAGAATACAAAATCAACATATAAAAATCAGTAGCATTTCTATATGCCAACTGAACAATCTGAAAAAGAAATCAAAAAAGTAATCTCATTTACAATAGCCACAAATAAAATTGAATATCTAGGAATTAACCAAAGAAGTGAAAAACCTCTATAATGAAAGCTATAAAACAAAACACTGATGAAATAAATTAAAGTGGACACCAAAAATGGAAAGATATTCCTTGTTCATGGATTGGAAGAATCAATACTGTTAAAATGCCCATGATACTCAAAGCAATCTACAGATCCAATGCAATCTCTATCAAGATACCAATGACATTCTTCACAGAAAGAAAAAAACAAAAAATCCTAAAATATATATGGAATCACAAAAGGCCCAAAATAACTAAAGCTGTCCTAAGCAAAAAGAACAAAACTGGAGAAATCACATTACCTAACTTCAATATTACAAAGCTACAGTAACCAAAATGCCATAGTACTGGCATAAAAGCAGACACATAGACTAGTGGAACAGAATAGAGAAGGCAGAAAAAAATCCACACACCTACAGTGAACTCATTTTCAACTAAGGTGCTAAGTACATACATTGGGGTAAAACAGTCTCTTCAATAAATTTTCCTGGGAAAACTGGATATCCATGTCCAGAAGGATGAGACTAGACCTCTCTCTCTCTTGTGTTATACAAAAATCAAATCAAAATGAATTGAAGACTTAAATCTATGACTTCAAAGTATGAAATTACTAAGAAAACATTTGAGAAATTCCAGGACATTGGACTGGCAAAGACTTCCTTAATAATACCCCATAAGCACAGGTAACCAAAGCAAAAATGGACAAATGTTATCACATCAAGTTAAAAAGACTTCTGCAGAGCAATGGATACAATCAACAAAGTAAAGACACAGCCCACATAATGGGAGAAAATATTTGCAAACTATCCATCTAAGAATGGATTAATAATGAGAACATATAAGGAGCTCAAACAAACCAATAGGGAAAAATCTAATAATCTAATTTAAAAATGGACAAAAGATTTCAACAAATAGTTCCCAAAGAAGACATATAAATGGCAAACAGGCATATGAACAGGTGATGAACATCACTGATCATCAGAGAAATCCAAATCAAAACTACAGTGAGATCTAATCTTACCCTAGTTAAAATATCTTTTATCTAAAAGTCAGGCAATAACAAATGCTGGTGACGACATCGAGAAAAGGAAACCCTTGAACATTGATGGTGGGAATGTAAATTAGTGTAACCACTATGAAAACAGTTTAGAGTTTCCTAAAAAAAAAAAACAACAACAAAATAGAGCTACCATATAAACCAGCAATCCCATTGCTAGGTATATAGCCAAAATAAATGAAATCAATATATCAAAGAGATATCTGCACTCCCATATTTATGGCAGCACTCTTGACAGTAGCCAAGATTTAGAAGCAGTTTAAGTGTCCATCAATAGATGAATGGATAAAGAAAATGTGATACATATTCACAACAGAGAACTATTTAGCCATAAAAAAGAATAAGATTCTGTCATCTGCAACAACATGAATGGAACTGGAGGTCATTATGTTAATTGAAATAAGCCAGGCACAGAAAGACAAACATCACATGTTCTCACTTATTTGTGAGATCTAAAATTCAAAGCAATTGAACTCATAGATAGATCATAGAAGGATGATTACCAGAGTCAGGGATGACCAGGGGATGAAGCTCACAGGGAGGTGGGGAGGGTTACTGAGTACAAAAAATAAATGGAAAGAATGAATTAGACCTACTATTTCATAGTACAATAGGGTGATTAGAGTCAATAATAATCGTGCATTTCAAAATACCTTAAAGAATATAATTTCATTGTGTAACTTGAAGGATAAGTGCTTAAGGGGATGGATAACCCATTCTCTGTAATGTGCTTATTTCACATTGCATGCCTGTATCAAAACATCTCATGTATCCCATAAAAATATATATGCCAGCCTGAAACAGTGGCTCATGCCTGTAATCCCAGCATTTTGGGAGGCCGAGGTAGGCAGATCTTTAGGTTGAGTTCTAGACCAGCCTGGCCAATACGGTGAAACCTCATCTCTACTTAAAATACAAAAATTAGCCGGGTGTGGTGGCATGCACCTGAGGCAGAAGAATTGCTTGAAGTCAGGAGGCAAAAGTTGCAGTGAGCAGAGATAGTACCACTGCACTCCAGCCTGGACGAAAGAGTGAGATTCCATCTCAAAATAAAATAAAAATTATACATATATATATAATTTATATATATATGTATAATTTATATATATATAATGTACTCACAAAGTTCAAAAATAAAAATAAATTCTAAAAAAAAATTTTTAAATGTTTTTAAATACCTAGTATTTAATAGCACAACAGGGGGACTATAGTCAATAACAACTGACCTGTACAGTTTAAAATAACTAAAAGAGTATTGGATTGTTTATAACACAAAGGATAAATGCTTAAGGAGATAGAGACCCAATTTTCCATGATGTGATTATTACACATTGCATGCCTATACCAAAATAGCTCATGTACCTATAAATATATATACCAATATATCCACAAGAATTAAAAACAAAAAATAAAATATAAAGATACTATGGCACTTTTTAAAAATTATTTTACCACTTTAAAACTTATACTGCTGACTTCCACCAAGATAACTGAATAGAAACAGCTCCTGAGCGCAGCTCCCAGAGACAGAGATGCAGAAGGTGAGAGATCTCCGCATCTTCAATAGAGGTATGAGGTTCATGTCAATGGGACTGGTTGAACAGTGGGTGTAGCCCAAAGAGCGTGAACCAAGGTAGGGCGGGGTGTTGCCCCATCCAAGAAGTGCAACTGAACAAAGGATCAGGGATTTCTCCCTCCATACCCCCAAAGCACTCCCGTTCAAACACTGTGCTTCTCCCATGCCCTCTGCAACCCACAGACCAGGAGATCCCTGCCAAAAGGACTGCAAGTTATCAGCACAGATCTGAGCAGCAGCTCCAACTGGCCTGCGGGTTGTCGGCACAAATCTGGATGGGCAATCTGACTAGCACTGAGAGCACCTGCCAGACAGAGCTACCCGCCCCCTAGAAAGAGGGAGATCTGATGTTTTGGTCATGAAGTCCTTGCCTACGCCTATGTCCTGAATGGTTTTGCCTAGATTTTCTTCTAGGGTTTTTATGGTGTTAGGTCTTATGTTTAAGTCTTTAATCCATCTGGAGTTAATTTTGGTGTAAGGTGTCAGGAATTGGCAACAAAAGCCAAAATAGACAAATGGGACCTAATCAAACTCCACAGCTTCTGCACAGCAAAAGAAACAGTCATTAGAGTGAATCGGCAACCAACAGAATGGGAAAAAATTTTTGCAGTCTACCCATCTGACAAAGGGCTGATATCCAGAATCTACAAAGAAATGAAACAGATTTACAAGAAAAAAACAAACAAG
>PVKV010029236.1:0-23912 GCA_004027835.1 Alouatta palliata | reverse complement strand
GTTAAGTGACTCAATCTGTGTCTCCGTTCCATATCTGTAAATGAGGATCAATGACTACCGCCCCAGTAGGGTTGTTATGAGGCTATGGCTACTTCGTACATGTAAATCCTTTAGAGCCGTGCCGAGTACACAGAAGTGCTATACAGCAATGTTTATTGTTATTAGCAGGCAGTGTTAAGCACTAGGTGAGAGAAGAGCTAATAAAGCAGAAAAAGGCAGAGAGAAGAAAATGGTGGGTCTGGGGATGATGGGAGTTGTGAGCGAGGAAGCTGGGGGCTGGTGAGCAGACTTGCCGTTAGGAAAGGACCACAGCTTCTGGAGGAGAGGGGGATAGTCACCCAAACCCTCAGTCCTGTCAACATCTCCAAGGACAAATCAAGCCACCCTACAGAAAGTACACTTGCATGGCCTGTGAATGATGAGGTCGAGTTAATTAGAGGCCATTTTGCAATATAAAATCAAATCATTTCTAAGTATTTAAAAGCAAGAAGCAGAAGTGAATGCTGCTTAAAAGAGGCAGACACATAGTATCTAAGAGCTCGAGCTCTGCAATTAGACTGGCACAACTTCAAATCCCAGCTCTGCCATTCACTGTCATCTGACCTGGGAAGGGTTACTTAGCCTTGTGGATGACTAGTTTCCTCTTCTGGAAAATGGAAATAATCATAGCTATCTCACAGGTTATTTTGAGTCTGAAGGGAGACATTCTATGGTAATTGCTTTGCACAATGCCTAGAATATTCTAAGGCACCATACGTGTTACTGTTGCTTACTGCTATTATGAAAACAGAGAATGAATACCTGTGCATGACTTGGAAAGGGTAAGTGTGGTAAAATACAGATGCATTTTGGTTTAATTGCTTTGTGTGATATTCCGGCTTATAAAAGAAACTTTTGAATTTCTTTGCCAACTCTGAATCTCCACAACTAAGGAGTAGCACCCTCTCTGTGATGCCCTCACAAAACCAGAACATCTGCTTGTGCTCTGCGTGAGCAGTTATCGACGAAAAGATCTCCCAACACGCAATAAAAAACAAAGTACTTTAATGATAAAATTCAGTACCTGGGCATGTTTATTTTTGATTGATTATTTTGACATTTCAAGCTCAGAACCAGCATTTGTGAAATGGGTATTGCTGGTGAAAATTAAGTGGAAAATTGACGCTTAAAGATTTTGCAATTTGTTCCCCAGCTAATTCCTTTCTAAATACAATCTATTCCTTTAAGAGTCTTGCTGTGATGATTTCTGCTAATTCTTTATTGGTAGTTTCCAATAAATCAAACTTCATAGATGACAAGAGAATAACAAAGTGATGAAGGTGCTTCTCTCCTTCCCTTCAGAAACTCCTCATTTGCAAATTTTTTACAGAGTACAAACGAATGCCTGAATGTCAAAGTTTTTTGTTTTTAAATGACAAGTTCTTTGGGGTATGTGTACTTTGACATTCGGGCATTCACTTGTACTCTGTAAAAAAATTTGCAAGTGAGTAGGAACTTAAAATAAAAGCTGAAGAAATAAAGAAATACTAGAAAAGAAAAAAAGGAAAAACTCGGTATCTGTGAAGTGCAATGAAATGAAACACAACAGAAAGGAAAAAAAAATGATAAGTTGTGTCACCAGGAATAATAAACCACGGTGTTTCCAAGTAGTCGTTTGTATAAAATACATTGGGGTAGACCTTTCCTTTTACCCCTTTTGTTCACTCTGCTACAGTATTAAAATAAAAAGCTCATTAACTAGAAATAATGGGAAAGAAGGCTCATCCTCATTATGGGGAAAAACTTAAATGTGGAGTATTGCTATTTCAAGTAGTGCTATCCCTATTACAAATAAAAACCTAACTAGGAATAAGTGATTTTAAAATTCCTATTCAAAGCAAGCGTCTATCACTACATTGCAATGTGCCACAAACAAAAGAAAACTTTAACACAGGAAAATTAATTATGGGATTTAAAAGTTAAAGACATACCTGAGGAATTCATAGTCTGATGAAGCTTTGGCTTACAGCTGTTGCTGATTTTAGACCGACTACCCTTTCGCTCTCAGGTAAGTCCAAGGCAGTGTCTGAGCAGAGAAATTATTTGGAAGGTTTTATTCTTTAGGTAGTTTGGTATTTAGTGTCAAAATATCCACTTTCAAAATAGTGGAGAATAAATTAATGATGTTCAGCAGTATGGAAAAGTCCTTTCCGTTTTCCCTTTCCCCTTTCGAACTTAATCATTTATCTAGCACTTGGGTGCTGAATATTTTAAGGACCAAGAACAAACTGAGTATGTGAAAGAAGATCTTGCTGTTTATTTGAAGGGGTTTCTCTTGGTTTTTCTTTTCTTTTTTCATTCTTTTACTTTCTCCCCTTTTGGAGAAAGCTTACCTCTTTGTAATTCAAGAGAGGTCTCGAATTCACCTTGAGAGGCAGCCATATGTTATGAAACGCATTGTTTCCCAAGTCACATGATTTGCTTAGCATCCCTTACCAATTCAGTAGAAAGGTTCTCCTCCAGGAACTGTCAGCTGTCATATATCTCTTCTGCAGAGTAAGTGGGTCTTTCTCCTCAGGAAGACTTTACTGGCTTCAATATGTGTGACTTCTTGTCTGAATCCCCCACGCTGAGTTCTTGTGTTCTCTTCCCCCAAAGGTCATGTCCTACACAGCGTCCCCACTGTGCTGGGTCAGCAGGAACATAGGATGACCATTTTTGTTCATCATTATTTGCCTAAACCTAGAGAAAATAAGATCATTATTGATTTCACCCTCAGGTTCCCTCTACAAACTATGTTGTCATATGTACAGAGTAATTATTTGTTTTTCACTCCTTAGGCGTGTATAAGAGGTGAAGATGGGTTCTCTGCTTTTCAATTTGGGCAGGGCACTATTGAATAGTGAACACGATACAGAGAATGGCTGATTCAATATGCTTATTTCTTCCAGTGAGTCACATTGAGACTATTTTAAGCATGTACAAGATCAAGGATCCGTTAGACCTTTTTATTTTGTGCAACTTTTGTGGGTTTTCGTAGAACTCCGAAAGTGCTGTTCCTTCTTTTAAAAATTAAATTAACTAAAAAGAGAAAGAAAAAGAGCCTGCATTTTCTGGGGTTTCCCCTGAGGCTTTTTTTTTTTTTTATCTGTTTAAACTAACCAGGGATTTTTCACATATTGACATAAGCATTCATTTGCTAATTTGTTGGACATTAAACTGCATGGAGTCTTCCCCAGAATCTTGAATGAAGCTGAAATGCTTGGGTCCTTAGAGCTGCTTCAGTCCTGCACCGTTCCCTGAACACATATGGTTTTCCCTCCTCTATCTCCTGAGATAAAAGTCAGTGCTGATCGCCTTAAGGAAAGAATGAGTTAAATGGACCAATATTCTAGGCCTGGATCTAAAAATCCCGGCCTTTTCAGAGAGAGGCCCTTTAGCATCTGCAGCAGCAAGGTCATTTGCACATACATAAATAAATAAATTAACAATGAATAAATAATCTAATCCCAGCCACACAATGCCACCTTGCAGATTTGATCCTTTGCAGCACCCAGTGAATTTGTCCATTTCTAATTCTTTTTGATAAAGTCCTCAGATACTTGCTGTCAGGCTCGTTTTCTTATTGTTTTCGCTTGATTAGTTCTGTATGACCCAAGGTTGCCCTTAAAATCCACCTCTCTCGTGAAGACTCCAAAAGACCCTCTTTTTAGAACCCCCCTACCAAGAAAAGGATGGAAAGTGCCTGCGGTTTCTCCACACAAAAGCGGGGCAGGTTTTTGGTCTAGCCTCCTGAAGCAGCCCTTCGTTCATCCAAGCGCAAAATTAACTCATTAGGGGCTACCATGTTTTTGCAACCTCTTTATCCGGTGCACTTGGGTGTGCCTGTGTCAGGTCTCCCGGGTCCTGGAGGAGCTGGGCCACCTCCCCTTTAACCCTGCTGGGCCACCCGTCAGTGACAGCACCAGGCCCCGCACCTGCCCACCCATACTGAGTGCCCGAGGCTGTTTTTTCCTGGTCTTCTGAAAAGATGCTGACCTTCACGGGGGCTGGAGAGGAGTGGAGGAGGGTTGCTTTTTTTTCTTTGTAAAAACTGGCTGGGGCCGGGTGTGGTGGCTCACTCCTGTAATCCCAGCACTTTGGGAGGCCAAGGCGGGTGGATCACAAGGTCAGGAGTTCAAGATCAGCCTGGCCAACATATAACCTGTCTCTACTAAAAATACAAAAATTAGCTGGGCATGGTGATGGGGGCCTGTAGTCCCAGCTACTCTGGAGGCTGAGGCAGGAGAATTCCTTGAACCTGGGAGGTAGAGGTTGCAGTGAGCAAAGATCGTGCCATTGCACTCCAACCTGGGTGGCAGAGCGTGACTCCATCTCAAAAAAAAAAAAAAAAGAAATGCTGGCTGGGAGAGGTTGCTGTCTGTCCCTCATTCTCAGGCAGTACATTCACTTGAGGCTTTGGGTCCAGGGACAGGAACGCTGTCTAATTCTCCAGTCTCTGTGCTCTCCAGGTCAGGTCTGAGCCTCACCTTATCCCATGGAGGCTACCTCACACCATATTATCTCTGCTCACTCACTGGTCATTCTCTTCTGTACTAGAAGGTTAGCTTTTCCTTCAATGGGAAGAGAAGTGACACTTTGTGTTGGCTCAATAAATAGACTTAATTAATGGGAACCAAATTCCTCACTTCTGTTTTTATTGAAAAAAATCACAGACTGTTTAGGCCAACTGTTCAGTATCCTTCAACAGTTCTGAGTGTTCCATTGCTGACTGTCACATCTTTTGGGATTTCAAGAAGATTTTCTTTGTAATTTTTTTCCTGTGTTCTTCTGGTCCATCAAATAAAACCCTGCTATATTACATGGAGTCTTACAATTGTTACTGTCTAGCAGCAGTGAATCTCTTGAGTACCCACAAAAGATGTCGATGAAAATTGTAGTACCACATGAAAGTTTGAAAAAGCAGTCTCCACTGCCCTCATGGAAATCTGCTACACAATCAAGTTTTAAAACCTCATTATAGACATCCTTTTAGGTGATGAAATTTTAAGAATGGATTTTTTTAATGTATTTTGGTGTATTTCAGCAATTTTCCAGAAGGACGAATTCCCTAGGCTGAGTTGCCAAAGCCCTCCAATAATTTGGTGCCATCGCCAGAATTTGAAAAAGGTAACTAGTCTTGACCACAGTCAAGATACTCTTGTTAACGAGCACCTCAGCTCAGGAAGCTCAGCACATTGTGTGTGACACATGGGGAGGTGAGCTCTGGCCACAGTGGTATTTCCAGTGTCCAGGACGTTCCAGCTCAAACAAGCCCTTCAGGCATCAGGCACCAGAAGGCATGGATTTACACCCGTCATCTCTGAACCGTTAAAAAAAGCAGCCTTCAGAAGACTGATCATCTTGGGATAGTAACAGAGGAGAAAATGTCACTTCAAGCACTTGCCCTACTGTTTTGTGTCCAGTGCTTACTGCTCTTCCACAGTTATGCTGGATGCCCTGCGAGGGCCTGGCACTCAGGACACTCAGCGTTTTATATTACTAAGAAGGAGGAGGGGTTGTTGAAATAGTTCTCTCTTTCTTTTCAGGAGAGGGTTACCCAGTCTTTGTGATGAGAAATCTCTGTTGGATGTGCTTGAGCTTTGCGAAGAGAAATTTGTGAAAACACAGAAGCCTCTGCACTCCCAGAGAGACTGCGGCAAACAGAGAGGCCAGAAATGGTAAAGCTGCTGTGAAGGCAGCACGTGGTGTCAGAACAGCAACCCTAGCCTTTCCTTCTTTTGGAAGTTATAAAATATTTCAAATGTACAGGAAAATATACAGCGTGATACAGCAGGTGCTCATCCACCAAGTACCTAGATTCAATGATGACAGCATTTTGCTGACTTTGCTTTAGCTCTTTTCTTTCTAAGAAATCAAACCTGACAGATGCAGCTGAAGCCCCTTTGCCTCCTGCCTGGTCACACACCCTTTTATGTCTCCCCAGGATCACTCCCAAGATCACTGTAGTTCTTCAGGAACCTTTACTTCCATTCTCCTTGTCTCCATAATTGGCCTACTAGGATGAAAATACAACCCCAATTTTGTAAACATATTATACATTCACACACACACGTGTACACACAGAGATACAGCAGAGTGAACATGGTACATGGAAAAGTTAACTGTTGATTTTGATAAAATTTGGGGATTTTTTTCTTTGCACTTGTATGTATCTTTTACACGTTCTCATTGGTCATATATTTAAGCAATGATAAGTAATGATAAGGTAACAAATAAATACAGATTAGTGACAAGAAATGTTGTTAAATAAAAACATCCTTTATGCAAAAATAAGTGTATGTGGCATTTGTGAAAAGTGTGCTAAGGTCCTTCAGATTCCCATCATAGTAGATCACTGGGTGGATCATGCGGTGCCAGTCAGTGAGGTCCTACTCTTAACCTCCTGGTCGCTTCCTCAGCCAGAAGGCAAAAATCAGTAAGAAAACAATCAGGCGTGGCTCACGCCTGTAATCCCAGCACTTTGGGAGGCCGAGGTGGGCAGATCACGAGGTCAAGAGATCAAGACCATCCTGGTCAACATGGTGAAACCCCGTCTCTACTAAAAATACAAAAAAATTAGCTGAGCGTGGTGGCGCATGCCTGTAGTCCCAGCTACTCGGGAGGCTGAGGCAGGAGAATTGCTTGAACCCGGGCGGCGGAGGTTGCAGTGAGCCGAGGTCGCGCCACTGCACTCCAGCCTGGCGCCTTGGTGACGGAGTGAGACTCTGTCTCAAAAAAAAAAAAAAAAAAAGAAAGAAAGAAAACAATCAGGCACAGGCAGACTAACAAATGGGTATCTAATGAGCTTTTAGGAGATGATGACCATTGACTTCAACATTCTGTAAAGCTATTATTATATCAGTAAACGCCTGGAGTGGCGGAACATGCGTCTCATAATAAAGAGTAGCATCCAGCCACGCGTATCCCTTAGTCCCAGTTCACTGGTGTGGTGCCAGCATGCACAACCACGCACAGCAATTCTGCAGTCCAGCCTCTTTCATGGGTCTTCAGTCCTGTTCCCACCTTTCTCTGTTCTTCAGAAATGGCCCCATGTGCTTTGGCCTCTTACATTGGCATAGACCTGAGGCCTGGGACTGAGCTCTGGGAAAACAGGCTGAACTGTTCCCCTGACTTGCTTTGGTTTCGCTGTTCAACTGCCCAAACTTGGTGAAAGGAGATTCCATCAGTCCGGTTTAGCTTGCACAAGCTCTGCCTTGGTGGTTAGGGTTGAATCTTCCGCTTTTTAGAAGTGTTCACTTGCTGTGTTTCACCATCTTGTCCACGTGTCCTTCAGAATCTCTTGAAAATGGGTGGTCTAAAAGGTTAGGGTATTCCAATTGGTCATATCATTTCTTAGCAGACCCAACGTCTCAACATTGGTCATCGTCAGTGAACACCCAGTTAGACATGACTTACTTCAAGACCTTTTAACTCAGCAGAATGAATATTTCATCCATTCTTAAGTGAATGAGAAAACATCTTGCCCTGGGGGGCCAGAGTGAAAGGCAATGTCCTGATCCATCCCTCCCAAAGGGAGAGAGTGAGTAGGGAAAGACCCCTGTGCTCTTCCAGAGGCCAACAACTTTGAACTTGTGAGTCCTTTTCTGAACCTCATTCCATAGTGACAAGGGAACAGTTAGCACAACCTTGGATCAGAATCCTGAGCACTGGAGAATCATTCTGCACAGAGCTTTTACCTGTGTATGGGAGTAGCTGGCAGCACAGGAATGAATAGCTAGGATTACCATTGGGTTTGTTATTCAGTTGGTGGTTGGTATGGTCCATAACAAGGTCCGTCTCATTCTAGCACATGAGACGAGCCTAACGGAAGCCATCTTTGGCAGACACTGTTTATTTCACTACCTGTGTGCTAGGAGGAGATAGCCATCCAACAGTAAGTGTGGGACTTATTAGACTTATCAATTTTAGGGCTACAGTTTCTTCCTGTGAATTTACTACTTGTTTTATTAAGTCTTTATGTTGCTGTCAAGTGAGTTTCTGTCACCAAGGGACATTTCAAATTCCATCAGCTCTCCCTTCACTACCATATTTTCTTTGAACGACTTAGCTATATACTGGTATGAGCCATCTAGTTCTAAAATTAGGCAAAATCTAGGCCCCTTAAGCATGCAGATCCTTTATGTTTCATGTAGTTTAATAGAACTGCTGGGTGTGGATGCTTGTGTTGCCAGAGTTCTTTTTTTTTTCTTTCTTTCTTTTTTTTTTTGAGACAAGTCTCACTCTGTCGCCCAGGCTGGAGTGCAGTGGTGCCAGCATAGCTCACTGCAGCCTCAACCTCCTGGGCACAAGTGACCCTCCTGCCTCAGCCTCCCAAGTAGCTGGGACTACAGGTGCAAGCTACCATACCCAGCTAAGTTTTGTGGGTTTTGTAGAGATGGAGTTTAGCCATGTTGCCCAGGCTGGTCTTGAACTCCTGGGCTCAAGTGATCTGCCCACCTCTGCCTCCCAAAGTGCTGGGACTACAGGCTTGAGCCCTGCACCTGGCCAGAGTTGTAAGTGTTAGCTCTTGGGGGAAAACTAAGAATCATCTATTTTAAACCCTTTATTTTGTTGAAGAGGAAATCAATTCCCAGCAAGTTGGCATGGCTTAGCTCTACTAACTCATTGTAACACTTAGTTGGATCAATATTACAGAAAAAGGAACACATATTATTTAATTTTTGGCCCAGTATATTGATATGAAATCGTTCTACAGCTGTGTTGACTTCTTGGGTTGTTCTGAATTCTTCAAGATCACTATAGTTTGGAGTTTCTGATCATTTTAATGTTTTATGTAACACATACAAATTGGAATCTAGTTCTGAGATTCCTCTTATTACACCTGAATTAAAGTGTCCAGACAAAGAAAAGTCAATGGCATAAAACAGAGCTAGTAGTGTATTTCTACACAGTCACATATTTATCCTGATTCCTTTCACAATTCCGTCTCTCATTGTTCCATTGCAATTAGGACTCACAATATTTTATTTAAGTTTTGATATTCATCCTGAAATGACATGAGGAGAGAGCTGTATTCTTTGGGAGACACTGATCACAAACCAAGACAAGACCCTGAACTTCAGGCACTTTGTAAGACATTGTGGCCACTCACCAAAATCTGTTTTCCCAATGCCAAAAATGAGCCCCTCTAGGAGAGGTGACAGCTATTTCAAGATGTGTTCCAGGATGCTCATCTGTGATTCAGACATACTCGTAGATAGAGGAGGGGCAAAGGTAAGACCTCACATCCCACCCTACCCCTGGCAAGCCTCATCAGCAGCCCGAGTCCCTGTGTGTGGTTATCCATGGCTTCACAGCTTAGCTTTCTGTTAGGCCTCAGAATGAGAGATGTTGATGGCTCACTAATGCTAACCATTGATTCCTGTGTCCCAGGTTAAGGTTCAAAGGACAGCATGGCAAGCGGTACCAGTGTCACTTGTGATTTCTCCCCAACAAGAAATGCTCTTCTGTTCCTCTCAGGCCACTCTGTCCTCACAGGGAGTGACTTCTTATCCTGTCCCTAAAACTCAGGATATAGACCCTAGACCTCTCATTCTTTCTCCTCAGTGACAAAGGTCTATATTTCATACATTTTAAAAACTACTCTGTGGTTTATAACCTAATTTACAAAATACTATTTAAGTTGTTCTCCAAAACAATTTCACTGAATATTTTAAAAACACGTTTAGAAAACTTAAGCACTGTAGTTTTAAGCCAGCTGTCTAATAACTTAGTTTGGACACATGAGAAAGATGGTGAAGAATCAGCAGCAGTGATGGGGACCCAGGGGTGGGCACCCAGGGGTACACTGGACTTTTGTAGTAAAGACCCTGGCTTTAGAGGTCTGCATTAAGTGTTAGTTTGTCAGTCCTTTATTATAAAATGGATCGTGTTCATTTCCACCTCTCATTAGAAGGCGCGAGCGCTCGCGTGTGTGTGTGTGTGTGCACGCGCGCGCTTCCACTTCCTTTTCCCTTTGAATTTCTCCTTGGTAAGTGTATACTTAACGCAATGTTTTTGGAGGGGTTGGGGTGGCGAGTAATAGCTGCCTTAAAAACCTCATGAGCTCCCCCTGCTGTTTTGCAGCTGACAATACAAGTCCCTTCTACTTTAATTCCCAGAAGCACAGAAGAAAGAGAATCCCTTGTGGGTTTGATCGACGAGACAGATGAATATCTGTCAGGTTTCTCCTGAAGGTTTATGAAGTCATAGAGGAAAGGAAGCGTCAGCATTTGATTTGGGCTATCACTTAACCTAGGACACCGGAACTGTCTCCCTCATTTGATCTAAGAAGTGGGTCTATACCACTTTTGAATACCTGCCAATGAAGAATGAAGAAACATATTATGAAGTTACATCAGATCTGAAATAAAATGACTAAAACTTGGAAGACATGTTTTTAGTCATTTCATTTTTTAGTCGGTAAAGATTTGGAAAAAAACTAATATGATTTAAAAATATGCTATTGATATAGTTTCTGCTGTTTAATTTTTTTCCCACCACTTCTTGAAACTTTATATGTAGTTTGATTTAAATAACTTAATTTAATTTAACTTAGAGTGAATTTTCAGTGAGAATTAAATATCAGACAGAAATCACCTGTATTAATCAATATTTTTTCATATAAGTATGTAAGTTATCAGGTATCATTTAACATCACAAATTAAAAACATCAGAAGATATGCATTTATCAAATTACAAATATATATAATGAAACACTTACTAGTCACCAACCACTGGAAGGTGGTGGGGATATGATGGTGACCAAAACAGAGGTTTCAGTCTTTGTATATCTTATGTTCTATGAAGGCAGGCATCTATGTACTAAAGCATTCAAATAAATATATAACTTAAAATTATGAGTTACTTTTGAATATGACACAAAAAGAGCAAGAATAGAAGAAAGAAATAGATAAACTGGACTTCACCAAGATTAAAAGCTCCTATGCATCAAAGTACACTCTCAACAGAGTGAAAAGCCAACCCATGGAATAGAAGACAATATATGCAAATCATATATCTGATAAAGAGCTAACGTTCAGAATATACGAAGAACTCTTACAAGCCAACAACAAAAAAGCACAGGCAAATAACTTGAATAGGCATTTCTCCAAAAATATTCCAGTGGCCTATAAGCACATGAAAAGATGCTTAACATTAATGGAACATTTGATTTGTATCAGAAAACTGCAAGTCAAAACTGCAATGAGACTCCACTTCATATCCATTTGGATAGCTATTATTTTAAAAAACAACAACAACAGAAAAACAGCAAATAAGTGTTGGTGAGGATATGGAGAAACTGGAACCCTCTGCATTGCTGGTGGAAATATAAAATGATGCAGCCATTGTGGGAAACAATATGGGGCTTTCTAAAAAAATTAAACATAGAATTATTGTTTGATTCAGCAATCCCACTTCTGGGTATAAACACAAAAGAATTAAAAGCAGAAATTCAAACAGATATTTGTATATCCATGTTTATAACAACATTATTCACAATAGTGAAAAGATGGACGCCTCCTAAGTGTCCATCAACGGATAAATGGATAAACAAAATGTGACATATAAATACAATGGAATATTATTCAGCCTTGAAAAGGAAGGAAATTCTGATACATTCCACAACCTGGATTAAAGAAATTACACTAAATGAAACAAGCCAGTTACAAATGAGCAACTTTTTTTTTTTTTTTTTTTTTTTTTGAGACAGAGTCTCACTTTGTTGCCCAGGCTGGAGTGCAGTGGCATGATCTTGGCTCACTGCAACCTCCACCTCTGAGGCTCAAGCAATCCTCCCACCTCAACCTCCCGAATAGTGGGACCACAGGCACACACCATCACATCCAGGTAATCTGTATTTTTTGCAGAGATGGGGTTTTGTCATGTTGGCCAGGCTGGTCTTGAACTCCTGACCTCAAGCAATCCACCTGCTTTGGCCTCCCAAAATGCTGGGATTATAGGCATGAGCCACTGCACCCATTTCAAATGAACAGCTATCATTTGCTTCCTCTTACATGAGGTTGCATCCAGAGAGACAGGAAGTAGAATGGTGATTACCGGAGGGCTGGGCTAAGGGGGTATAGGGAGTTAGTGTTTAATGGGTACAATGTCAGTTAGGGAAGTCAAAAAAGTTCTGGAGATGTATGGATGTGATGTTTGTGTTACCAAATGCTGGGGGATTGATCTAGGTCCTGCTGCTTGCCATACAGAAAGCCAACCACTTTGACAATGAGTATTGCCAGGAAGAAGCTTTAATCGGGTGCTGCAGCTGAGGAGATGGGAGCTCAGTCTGAAATCCACTTCCCTGATCAACTGAAATAGGGATTTATATAGCAGGGAAGAAATGTAACCATGTCTGGGAAAACAGGAACTTGGAAGGGGTAAAGGAGCAATCATGGTGAGTGAGGGGCCTGGGTCTCATTGTCTAGATGTGGTGACCTGGTGAGTTTCAGTTCTTTGATACTTTTTGAGAGACCTGGGAGTCCTTTCCTGAGGAAGAAACTCAGGTAAAGTAAATATAAGTTTTAAGCTTTAAGACCGCAAGGGTCTATTTCTATGTTTATAAAAAACGAAACACCAAGCAAACAAACAAACCAAACTGTCTATGGGACTATGGGGTCTGTTTCAGGTGCACAGCGATGTAATGCCACAGAAGTGTTCACTCAAAAGTGATTAAACGGGTAAATTTTACATTATGCATATTTTGAGACAGTTCAAAATAATTATGGTAAGTAATTTTAAGGGGAAGAAAGCAACAGGTTTCTACCACCAGGCATTTGGGTGGTTAAGGGGAGGTGGTCCAGGAAGGCCTTGCTGAGACCTGCTGGTTAGCATGGCCAGGGGAGTGGGAAGGGTGTTGTAAGGCCTGTGCTGATAAGGCCTGGGGCACCAGGGGAGACCAAGGTAGCAGGTGCGGAGGGAGCATCGTGGGGAGCAGAAAGCCACGAAGATAGGGAGGAGGGCGAGGGTGGGGCGCAGTTCTGTTGCTGTGGGGAGGAGCTTGGGTTTTACCTGCAGCAATGAGAGGTTAGACACTGTCTAAACTCCACCTAAATAGGTCACTCAGACTGCTATGTAGGAAATAGATTCTAAGAAGACAAAAATGTAGCCCGGGGACCAGTTAGGAGGCGGTGGCAAAGGTGGGAAACAGCGGTTTGAACGATGAGAGTGTGAGAGGATACGGAGACAAGTGGGCAGAGGGACTGCAAGCGGGAGGGGGAGAGGGAGGCGCCCTGGCCGAGGGAGTGTCATCACAGTGAGCCACCGTGCCCGCCCCTGTTCTTATACATGCTTAATGTCTTAACTGAAGTCATTGTTATCATTTTGAGGTCAGCGCTATGGTGGGCAGAACTGGCTGCCTGGCTCCGTCTGCTCTGAATATTAGGATCTGCTATTTCACCCCCAGAAAAGTCAATTGACAAGGTACTTTAAATTCTTCAAAAAACAATGCTCCATAAGTCTAAATTATTAGGATGGCAGTTCAGAGCTATCCAGTAACCTGATCAAACTTCATCACAGCGTGCGACGATGACAGTAATGGGTGATAACTGTGATGTTTCAATGTCTCTGGGCCAGCAGTGCATTCAGAAGTTAAAAGGTGATCTCAGCCTGCATGTCAGAATCGTAATGAGGTCACTGGAGCAGCTTTAAACTTTCGAGTCAATTTTTTTCCTTCAGTGTGACTGAAAGTTGTATTTGGGAAACAAATGGGGAAGAAGTTGGGGTATCTGAGTGAAAAAACAGAATCACATTCTGTTCACTTTGTAGGTAAAGGGTCAGTGAATAGACTAGATGGGAAACTTCAAACTCAGTAAGCCAGTGAGCTTCTGCCTAAGGAAGTGAGTTAAGGTAGTCACTCTTGTCCAAGTCAGAGGAACCGATTAGCGTTGTGAGCTTTTAGAGCCAATGGGGGTGTGGGGGGCACGGTAAGCATGTCCGTGAGTGGCACCCCAGGACAGGATGCAACAGGGACACAGTGGGTGGGCAGACAGGCGGGGGGCTGGGAACAACTCTGAAGGGGCCGAAGTGAAATGAAGACTTATTAATACTTCATTCCAGTTGTTTAGAAACAAAGCACTTAGTTTAGCTGAACAGATCAAACCCGAGTCTGATTTAGACTCTGGATCGAGCTGCAGGAATAGAGAAGCCAACATGGGGAGCTCACTGTAGCTCCACCACCAGCAAAATCCTCCCTCTGTGACTGTCCAGGCTGAGCAGCTAATCTATTGATCCGAAAGATCTATTGTAAGGAGATGACGAACATGGAAGGGGAATGTGCGGATCAGAAGAGATCTGAAAGACGTGGAAAATGTTTTCAAGTGAGCAAGACGAAAACTGGACTGTCCAGGGATGTATTTGGCCGTGAAAACTGTGTTTAAAAAATGTCCATGGCAATGATTCCTATAAAAATCAGGACGCTGGTAAGCTAGTTGGGGAGAAAGAGGTTGTGGTTGGGATGAGGCCACAGGGACAAGGCTAAGTTCTATCTGGACCTGGGTGGTGGTTACAAGGCTGTTCACCTTAAAATCAATCATTAAGACACTATTTGCTTTGTGTGGTTTTCTGTATCTTTATTTTATAATAAAAAGATTTTTTAAGTGTTTAGTTCTTATGAGGCATCACATTATGTTTTTTCTCTTCTCTAACACTCAAAATCCTGTCCCCATAACTTAGCAGTGCAATTTAGCCGTGTTTACATTAGGTCTACTTTGTTCTATTTTATTTTATTAATTAATGCATTCATTTAAAAATAGAGACAGGATCTTGCTATGTTGCCCAGGCCGGTCTTGAACTCCTGTCTTCAAGTGATCCTCCTACATCAACCTCCCAAAGTGTTGGGATTACAGATATGATCCACCATGCCTGGCCTATTCTTTTTTTTTTTTTTTTTTTTTTGAGACAGAGTCCCTCTGTCACCCAGGCTGGAGTACAGTGGCATGATCTCAGCTCACTGCAAACTTTGCCTTTGGGTTCTAATGATTCTCCTGCCTAAGCTTCCTGTGTAGCTGGGATTACAGGCACCCACCACCACACCTGGCTAATTTTTGTATTTTGAGTAGAGACCGGGTTTCACCATGTTGGCCAGGCTGGTCTCGAACTCCTGACCTCAAGTGATCTGCCCGCCTTAGCCTTTCAAAGTGCTGGGATTCCAGGCGTGAGCCACCGTGCCCGGCCCCTGTTGTTATCATTCTCATCCGTGGGTGGATCTTTGGGTTGCTCCCACTACTGTGGAAAATGCTTGTCATTTGTTTTCAAGTTTGGAAATTGGCATTTGTGTAATAAAGATGCTATTGTTTTATTTATACACACACTCACACACACACACACACACACACACACATACACACACACACACACATTTCTTTTTTGGGATAGAGTCTTGCTATGTTGCCCAGGCTGGTCTCAAACTCCTGGACTCAAGCAATCCTCCCACTTTGGCCTCCCAAAGTGCTGGGATCACAGGCATGAACCACCACCATGCGTGGCCCTAAATGTACATTTTATCAGAAATAGTAAGAGACTCCATTTTGTGTTGCATTCTTGCTCTACTCAGTTTAACAAAAAAGAGCCTCATCTTAGAGCTTAAGCTACCATATGGAATTGCTACATTGGTCTTTTATAGACAGTTCTTGAGCCCATACTCTGCCAGACTCTGTGCTTGGTTCTGGGGCTGAAAAGATGAGTGTGACCTAGTGCCCTGTTAAAAAGCTCAGAGATGAGTCAACCGTCAAAAATAGTGCAGAATGATGAAACCCAATAAATGGATATCAGGCTTCAACTCTTTCTGGAGGAATCCCACATAAATGCTACAAATGCTTGTCCCTGTCTCTAGTCTTGATCCTCCCTAGTTCTTTCCCTACATGGAAACCAGAGTGATTGAAAGTCAATGAAGTCTTCCAACAACTCACAGGCCATGCTAGACAGCCACCAGCCCCTCAGAAGAGCCTCTTGCATGCCTCTGAGCCCTCACAAAGATGTTCTCTCTACCTGAAGCCTCTTTCTTCCTTTTCTTTCTCATCTCACCTGGTTAATTCATACATTTTCTTCTGGTATCAGTTGAAATGCCACTTTCTCTGCCTCACCTGGACCAGTTGAGAGCCTGTGACCTGGACCCCTCCACCCATGCCCCACAGTCCCTCTTTAGGACTTGTTATACTTTAATAATAACTTACTGTATCTAATGCCTTCCCAATAGCCTCTAACTGCTTTTAGGGCATTGCTTGCCTTGCTTCCAGTTCTCTCAGTCTTGGCACGCGCAGGCACTTAGCAGGCATTTGTGAGATGAATGGCAGGGGTTGTGCACAGATTGTAGAGAGAAACACACAGCAGTGCCTCATGGAATCAGGAAGTGAGCAGATAGAGCTACACCCTAAAGCCTAAAGCTACACCCTAAATCTTTCCAAAAGAGCTGGAGGCTACACCCTAAAGAGGAAGCTGGAGTTCACTAGGTAAAGAAGGGAGGTGAGAATCTGGGGTGGTGGTGGGATGAGTGTCGACGCAGAGGAGTCTCTGCAAAGGCAGGCGAAGGCAGGGGAGAGCTCGGCAAGTTCAGACAGCTGCAGGTGTTCTGGACGACAGACTTGTCAGGGAGGGGAATGGGCCAGTGACCCTTACTACGTAGAAAGACTTGGTTTCCTGGTGTCGCGCACAGAGCTGTGATCCAACACCTCATGCCCTGGTACGCGTGCGGCCCTGCTGGGGACAGACGCAGCATCGTGTCGTTTCAGATTCCCTGTCCGTCTCAGGTGGGATGTTGACAGGGAAGAGCCTTCACCAGCTTGATTCCTGTCACGCTGGGCTGACCAGCAAGGCCCATCTCAAGGTGATTTTGCCTGGCCAGTGCAACATCCTGAACGAATCTGAGTGTGAAATGCTGGGAAAGCCGTGTGTTGCTAAGGAAGACAGAGGTGAGTCAGATCTAGGGGAGAAGAAAAGCTAGGTATGTGTATTTATTCATAAAATAATGTACTGTTGTTAACAAACAAGAATTTAAAAATTGCTCAGTTTATGTGACTGTGTGGACTATCTTTTAAAGGATACACAAAAAACTGGTACTAGTGACTGCTTCCTAGGATGGGCACTGGATGGCTGGGGACAGACACGAGAGGAAGACATACCTGTCACCAGATGCACTTTTGTATACTTAACATTTTGTCCCATATAAGTGTATTAGCTATTTAAAATGTATTTTAAAATTAGTGTATGCATAAAAAGACTGTCAGGAGGCATATCAAAAAAGCTAACAGTGCTTATAACTGGATGGTGGGACAGGGGTTTGGGTCTGCTTCATCCTTTCTGTGTGAGCGTGTACTGGTTTGGTAAATGATTTCAAGACGGATACTGGCTGAGTGCGGTAGCTCATGCCTGTAATGCCAGTACTTTGGGAAGCCAAGGCAGGAGTTGGAGACCAGCCTGGGCCACAGAGCAAGACTCTATCTCTACAAAACTGAAAAAATTGGCCAGGCATGGTGGATGTTCCCGGAATCCCAGCTATGTGGGAGGCTGAGGTGGGAGGATCACTTAAGCCTGGGAGGTCAAGACTGCAGTGAGCTATGATTACATCACTGTGCTCCCCTATCTCTAAAAAAAAAAAAAAAGTTAACGAAAAGGGACGTGATTTTTTTAAAAGCTGAATTTTAAAGACTATACGTTGGGACACTCAACTGCTCAGTTTTGAAGTCAAGGAGGACTACAACCTACAACTTTACACCAGGAGAGAAGAGTTTTCTACACTTAGCTTCAGATTCTAAGAGAGTGTGAAATTGTTGTTGATGGTGGCAGCTGCTGCCTAGAAGAAGGCGCACTGGACTGGGAGGCAGGCGAATTGTATGTAGTTGCGGTCCTGGCACTGCCATGAAAGAGTGATGTGACTTCGTACAAACTGTATTGGCCCTCAGCTGCAGGTTGTGTGTAATAATATGCACTGTGGAGGTTACTGCAGGGATGAAATGGAGTGACTGCTTGTGAAAGCATCTACCAAGCAGGCCAGGGGAGGCATCAAAGAGGCTCTTTCGGACGAGTTGGCCCCTCTTGATTTCCACCAGCTCCACGAAGGCCACTCCAAACAGTGTGTTGCGTGAATGCAGCTTTACTACAAATCCTCTGCCCTGTCCCCCCAGTGGCTGCTCTGCACTCTTCACACCTGGGTCTTCTGGAGCTTTGTACCCGATACTCAGCAAGTTCTGAAAGAGGTCTCCGGGCCACGCGGTGGCTCATGTCTGTAATACCAGCACTAAAAAGATCTCCATCTTCCTTTCCTTTGAAAATTTTTGAGACATGGAGTCTCTGTCTCTGTACATTGCCCAAGCTGGTCAAGAACTCCTGGGCTCATGTGATTCTCCTGCCTTGGTCTCCTAAGCAGCGGGGATTACAGGCACACACTGCCATGCAGGCTCCCTTCTTCCATTCTTGGTGTCTTCCCCGATGCAGAGAGGGAAATGCTTTAAAGTGAGTACCCAGGAAAACAAAACAAAAAAAGAAAAAAGATGGACATGCTAAAATTAAGACCGCTTCAAGGACAAAAAGTCAGTTAATTGACAACATAAATGAGTTTTAAAAAAATTCAATATTGTAAGTAGGTTACCAATTTCAAAGGATACAGTTTTCATCCATATTAAAATCTCACACAGATTTCAGAATTTTTTTTTTTTTGAGAGCTGGAGTTTCACTCTGTCACCCAAGCTTGTCACCCAAGCTTGTCACCCAAGCTTGTCACCCAAGCAGTGGCACGATCTCGGGTCACTGCAACCTCCACCTCCTGGGTTCAAGCGATTCTCCTGCCTCAGCCTCCGGAGTAACTGGGATTACAGATGCATGCCACCACGCCCGGCTAACTTTTGTATTTCTAGTAGAGACTGACACTGTGTATTTTAGTAGGATTTTGCTGTGTTGGCCAGGCTGGTCTTGAACTCCTGACCTCAGGTGATCCACCTGCCTTGGCCTCCCAAGTGCTGGGATTACAGGCGTGAACCACCGCGCCCAGCCAGATTTCAGTTCTAATCACGGACAGTTATGAGGCTGAAATTGTTATCCAGCCACTGCTCTGTTAACTTCTTGAATCTTCCCATCCACCAATGGGACAGGCACAACTGTCCCACTCACCTGGTGGAAACTGAAGCCCAGAGCTGTGAAATCGTGCTCTGGAGGTCATATAACTAGAAAACAGCTGAGCCTGGACTCCATCCCAAGTAGTCTCGCTCCAGGATCACATTCTTAATCACCATGCCCCTCAGTGATGATAATAATTAATGCCTCTAGCAATGGTTATTTGACTATAGGAATTAATGAAAGTCCAGAGTAAACATAGAACATGCATTCTACATAATTGTGTCAGTGTGTCATACCTAGGGTTTCCGAAGGCATTCCAGAAACAGAGTTGTGTGAATGGGCACGAAGTTGCTGCAATTATGCATTTCCCTTCACCTGGGGAGGATAACGACCAATCTTCACTGGAGAAGAGTCGGCAGGGCTGCGTGTGCTGACCAGTCACCAAAGGGAAAAGGTACTTGGGACTTTTCTTTGCCTCTCAAATACAGCATTCCCAAGAGTATGGCGTGGAAGAGCGCTCCGTTCACCCGAGGAATGAAGGAAGTCAGTGTGTCTGGATGCTGATTTGGGGTAATGTCAAGCAAAGAGGCTTGAGAAGTATGCAGGGTCCTCAATGGGAATACTTCACAGGAACTCGGACTCTATCCTAAGAACAATGGGAAACCGCTGAATAATTTTAGACAGAGGAATTTAAGATTTGAGCTTTAGGAAAAAATCACTCTTCCTGCTATACTGAAAATGAATTAGAGGAAGCAAAAATGGAGAACTGGGAAAATCGGTGGAAAGCAGGGACAGGGGTCTGAAAAGGAACATTGGCAGCCTGGCCTGTGGTGATGGCAGAGGGGATGGAGAGAAGTGAAAGCATTCAAGACAGGTGACAAAAGTGACAAGACATTCAGAAGAGAGACTGATTTCGGGATGAGGTGGATCAAGGGAGAGAGATCACGTGAGTCTCCCAGGGGTGAAGACGGATGAGGAAATGAGACCAGTGTGTGGTTTTCTTATCTCACATAGGAAGATTTTACCTAGATTAAGGGCCTCAAAAGAAACCTTCAGAGTAACTGAATCCTGCCCAACAGACAGAGAGAAAAAAAAAGCTGGGAATCAGGGTAGAAGGGAAAGGGAAAGAGGGGAGACAAAAAGGGCGGAAACATTTATATTTTGATATGTTTATATTTACGTGGGGAGGAAGAGTTTATTTGTCCAATAATTTTCTCTGTGTCTCCACCGAGGGCTTTTGAGAAGCGTTCAGATCAGTTCTTAAGCTCTGCAGCTTCCTCCTTAGTGAAGATGAGGCTTATCATATCGTGTCAAAGTATGGTGAGCAGTTAGACGGGAAAATGGATTAAACATCTTTTCTGAAAGAAATTTTTGCAAACCACAGTGAGCACCTGATGCCAGAGGGTCACCACCAGGTGCACTGTGCACTTACCATATGCTCTCTTTATCTGTGTCACCCAGTTATTACCTGCAGCACGTCCTTCACACAGAAAAACCATTCGATGCTTCCTGGAAATTGCTGTTTTCTCAACTCCATTTATCCAGTGAGCATGTCCACCTTTCTTGGTGTCTCTTTCTCAGCATGTAAATGAAAAGGTTTGGAAATATTGTCTCATTGATAAATGTTCTTTTCGCATCAAGGAAACAGACAACACAATCCTAGTTTCCATCGTTTTAGAAATTTTCTTTCCATTTTTAATTGTACCCTAAGAAATTATCCATTCGATGTCTTTGTTCTGAAATTAATGAGAGAGCAATGAAATGCCTTCCCCTGTAGCCTTCCTTCACCACGTATATTTAGGCCTTTATCAGCCTGGGTCCAAGGCCAGAGTCACTATTATTCGGTTCTAATCTGACAATATCCATGTTGCTCTCATCTTTGTGATGGAGCTGTGATGTAGTTCAGATGGGATTCGTTTGTATTCACATCAACCTCTTTACCGTAACTCAGAGTAGGAAAGGTTTGTGAAGTCAGGTTCTTCAAGCTTTCACAGATTTATTGCTCATGGCCAGAATGTAAGCTCGTATATGACTCTCTCTCCAATTTGACTTTTTTCCAGAATAGCTTCTCTAAGTGTCCAGAACTGGCTCTGCCATACTCCCGCAGTATTGCAAGGACTATCTGGCTTGCAGCTATGGCTATCCATACAGCGTATAATACATCCAAAAAGTACGGGAACACGGTGTAACTTCCAGTTCTAAAACCTCATCAGTTTTATTTCTGGCTACTCTCTATAGGAATTTTTTCTTCACTAACCACACTTTATGTTGTATTTAGAAAGAGCAACAAGGCTAGACCACGATTTTTTTTTTTTTGAGACGAAGTCTTACTCTGTCGCCCAGGCTGCAGTGCTGGGGTGCAACCAATGCTCACTGCAATCTCTGCCTCCCCCGTTCAATTGATTCTCCTACCTCAGCCTCCAGAGTAACTGGGAGTACAGGCGTGTGCCACCATGCCCGGCTAATTTTTGTACTTTTAGTAGAGACGGGTTTTCACCATGTTGGCCAGGCTGGTCTCAATCTCCTGATCTCAGGTGACCTGCCCGCGTCACCTGGGGGAAGGTGCTGGGATTCTAAAGTGCTGGGATTACAGGCGTGAGCCACTGCGCCCGGCCTAGACCACAGATTTATATTCTGACAAATATAAAACAAATTCTTGCTTGGGTAAAAAGGAAGTCCTGGTGCTAGTGGGTAGAAATGCACGTTTTATTGTGAAAAACCTCTACCGATATAACTAACAAAATTATAGAGTTTTGTTTTTGTGCCACTGCAAACATTGCAGAAGGTCATCTGGAAATATTGTAGTGATAAAGTTTCAATATATTTATAGTTTTAACTAATGTATTTATTGACTCTTGCTTTTAAGCTAAACATTATAATAAATGAAGCAAAATTGCTCAGGTTCCCAATTCTCACGGGGTCTCTTCGCCTCTCACTTTCTCTCTAGTCTAGCCTAGAGTTCCTATTTCAATCTCTCACCCCCATTTACTAGTATTTCAATAAGCTCCTCCCATCTCCCATGCTCCTATTCAGCATAACACTGTCTGCTGCCACTCTTCTGTTTTGCTTCAGCTGTACTTGCTATAGACAGAGTTAGTCAAAAAGTATAATCACACAGATTTGGAGACTTTACTATTATTATACTTGAAGTTCTGGGACACATGTGCAGAATGTGCAGGTTTGTTACCTAGCTATACTTGTGTCATGGTGGTTTGCTGCACCTATTAACCAATCCTTTAAGTTCCCTTCCCTCGTTCCCCACCCCCCAACAGGCCCTGGTGTGTGTTGTTCCCTTCCTTGTGTCCATGTGTTTTCGTAGTTCAACTCCCACTTAAGAGTGAGAGCATAGGGTGTTTGGTTTTCTGTTCCTGTGTTAGTTTGCTGAGGTGGCTTCCAACTTCATCCATGTCCCTGCAAAGGACATGATCTCATTCCTTTTAGTGGCTGTATAGTATTCCATGGTGTATATGTACCACATTTTCTTAATCCAGTGTCTCATTGAAGGGCTTTTGGGTTGATTCCATGACTTTGCTATTGTAAATAGTGTTGCATTAAACATATGTGTGCATGTGTCTTTACAGTAGAATGTTTATATTCCTTTGGGTATATACCCAGTAATGGGATTGCTGGGTAAAATGGTATTTCTGGTCCTAGATCCTTGAGGAATCACCATACTGTCTTCCACAATGGGTGAACTAATTTACATTCCCACCAACAGTGTAAAAGCATTCCTATTTCTCCACAGGCTCACCAGCATCTGTTGTTTCTTGACTTTTTAATAATTGCCATTCTGACTGGCATGAGATGGTATCTCATTGTGGTTTTGATTTCCATTTCTATAACGATCAGGGATGTTGAGCTATTTTTCTTATGTTTGTTGGCCACATAAATGTCTTCTTTTGAGAAGTGTCTGTGCATATCCTTTGCCTACTTTTTGATGGGGTTGTTTGTTTTTTCTTGTAAATTTAAGTTTCTTGTAAATTCTGTAAATTAGACTTTTGTCAAATGGGTAGATTGCAAAAATTTTCTCCCATTCTATAGATTGCGTGTTCACTCTGATGATATGCTGAGTAGAAGCTCTTTAGTTTAATTATATCCCATTTGTCAATGTTGGCTTTCGTTGCCATTACTTCTGGTGTTTTCTTCATGAAGTCTTTGCCCATGTCTATGTCTTGAATGGTAGTGCCTAGGTGTTCTTCTAGGGTTTTTATAGTTTTGGATTTAACATTTAAGTCTTTAATCTATCTTGAGTTAATTTTTGTATAAGGTGTGTAAGGAAGGGGTCCAGTTTCTCTTTTCTGCATACAGCTAGCCAGTTTTCCCAGCACCATTTATTGAATAGGAGATCCTTTCCCCATTGCTTGTTTTTTTCAGTTTTATTGATGATCAGATGGTTGTAGATGTGTGGTGTTATTTCTGAGGTCTGTGTTGAAGATCAGATGGTTGTAGACGTGTGGTGTTATTTCTGAGGTCTGTGTTGAAGATCAGATGACTGTAGATGTGTGGTGTTATTTCCGAGCTCTGCATTGAAGATCAGATGGTTACAGATGTGTGGTGTTATTTCTGAGGTCTGTGTTGAAGATCAGATGGTTGTAGATGTGTGGTGTTATTTCTGAGCTCTGCGTTGAAGATCAGATGGTTACAGATGTGTGGTGTTATTTCTGAGGTCTGCGTTGAAGATCAGATGGTTGTAGATGTGTGGTGTTATTTCTGAGGTCTGTGTTGAAGATCAGATGGTTGTAGATGTGTGGTGTTATTTCTGAGGTCTGTGTTGAAGATCAGATGGTTGTAGATGTGTGGTGTTATTTCTGAGGTCTGTGTTGAAGATCAGATGGTTGTAG
>PVKV010029235.1:0-23900 GCA_004027835.1 Alouatta palliata | reverse complement strand
AGGGAAAGCGAGCAAATATCTATACTGACTCAAAGTATGCTTTTCTTATCACCCGCTGCCACTCTGCCCTCTGGAGAGAGCGGGGATTCCTTACTACAAAAGGGTCCCCCATAATCAATGCTACCCAAATCTCTAATCTCCTGCAAGCTCTGTCACTGCCCAAAGAGGTTGCTGTCATCCACTGCCGAGGGCACCAGGCACAGCAGGATGCCGTTTCCCGGGGTAATGCAAGGGCAGACGCGGCAGCAAAATCCTTAACCAGTACCAGGCTAGCCCCCTTTTTCCTCAGGTTTTATAGGTCCGCATAAGGGAAATTTCCAGGGTGGCTGTAAACCAGATGCTGCTTCACCCCTATGTCCGACTCCTAACCAAGGCGCCAGCTAATTAACCCACCCCTTCACTCCGCCCCTACTCAGCAGCAAGTAGCCAGAAAGAGGCGGCGTCCTATATCATCAAAAGGGTCAGAATGTAAGGCCGGTTACCTTGCCGGGAGCTCGGACACGCCCATCCCTCTCCGCACCAGGATCTGCGCTCGACACTAACCTCCGCGCTCGACATCCAGCTCTGCACTCGACACCCAGCTCTGCACTCGGCACCCACGTCTGCACTCGGCCCCCGCCTCTGCACTCGGCACCTAGCTGTGCACTCGGCACCTGCCTCTGCACTCGACACCCGCTTCTGCACTCAACACTAACCTCTGCACTCGACACTAACCTCTGTACTCGACACTAACCTCTGCACTCGGCACCTAGCTTTGCACACAGCCCTCCGGACAGCCCCGGCTGATGCAACCCTGGCCGGCTCTTGTACCAGAAAAACCCGCCCCCACAACCTACCCACCAATAACAGCCCGCCCGTCTCCATTCCACTCCCCCGCAGCCAATTAGAACACCCAGCCACTCCTTGCTCTCCCAAAGCTATAAAAACCCCTCGTTCCCAGAAGCCAGCGCGACATCTCTGGCTCCCTTTCCCGCACCACAGAACCTCACCTGGGAGCTTAATAAATTGGCATTTTATTTTCCTATGCTGGTCTCAGTTCCCTCATTTTAAACTCGGCAATAACCCTTACGGGCACCATCTCAGCTCATTGTAGCCTCCACCTCCCGGGTTCAAGTGATTCTCCTGCCTCAGCCTCCCTGGTAGCTGGGATTACAGGCACCCACCACCACATCCAGCTAATTTTTGTATTTTTAGTAGAGATGGGGTTTCCCCATGTTGGCCAGGATGGTCTCGAACTTCTGACCTCAGGTGATCCACCCGCCTTGGCCTCCCAAAGTGCTGGGATTACAGGTGAGAGCCACTGCGCCCAGCTAGACATTGATTTATATGCCCGACTTCTTCTGAGCTTACACATCTCAGCTCAAATGGCCTTCCCTGACCTTCCCGGCTCAAGCGAACACCTCCCCCACATACTCGGTTGTATCACGCTGTTTACTTCCTGTTGCAGCAATTCACAGCATCTAAATTTATCTCCTAGGTATGTTTCCTGATTGATTCACGGTTTGCCTCCCCTGACTGGAGCTCCTGCAGGGCGAAGGGGGTTTGTGTCTGTCTTGTTCACTGTGATCCCACACCTGCCACAGTGCCTGGGATATAGTAGGTGCTCAATAAATGCATGCTGCATGAAAGAAATAATCAGTTGGTTACAGAATGGGTGTGTACAAATCTGTGTATGTCTGTGTCTCCTTGTGTCTCCAGGTGATTCTGTGGGTGGCCCTGTGTGTGTCCCTGGGGACAAGTGTGGAGCTATTGGTCACTGAGTGTTTGTGGTGAGGGCTTTCCAGGTCTGTGTGTTCGTGACTTTGTGGGATCCCATGGCAACCAGTGTGCAAGTCAGGGTCTCCATGGGTGTTCTCAGAGGTGGCCAGCATCTGCTCTTTTTTGTTGTTGTTGTTCTGTTTTGTTTTTGTTTGTTTTTTGAGACAGAGTCTCACTCTGTCACCCAGGCTGGAGTGCAGTGGCACAATCTCGGCTCACTGCAACCTCTGCCTCCTGGGTTCAAGCGATTCTCCTGCCTCAGCTTCCTAAGTAGCTGGGATTACAGGCACGTGCCACCACATCTGGCTAATTTTTATATTTTTAGTAGACACAGGTTTTCACCATGTTGGCCAGGTGGTCTCGAACTCCCGACCTCAGGTGATCCCCCTGCCTCGGCCTCCCAAAGTGCTGGGATTACAGGTGTGAGACACCGTGCCCGGCCAGTATCAGCTCATGTGTGTGTGTGTGTGTGTGTGATCTGTGTGACTGCTTGTGAGTCCACATGCATGTCCAGGGGTGTTTGTTGTGTATGTCTACATGCCTGTTCTGCGTGTCCACATGGAACTGCATGCTCATGTGTGAAGTTGTGCCTGTGAGCACACGTGTCTGTGTTTGCCTCTCCTTGTGTGTGTCCTTGAGCTTCATGTTTCCAGGAGCTGCAGCCCCCTTGTGCCGAGTGGTTGTGTGCTGTTGTGCACATGTATGTGTCTGGTGTCCTCTGTGTGTGGGGACTCCTATGTCTAGGTGTGCACACTTGCACCTGCCTCTGTAAGTCCCCGTGCCTTTGTGTGACCCTGCGTGAGGCGTGATTGTGCAGCAGCCCAAGACCAGCTGTGTGCACCGCTGTGCAGTAGTATGCTGGTAAACGTTGAACAACCACCTCTCAAGTGGAGAGCACTAAATTATAGCATTGCCAGTTCTTATGGTGTAAATACTCTCACCACAGCCAATTTCAAGTGATGCCGCAGAACCATGAGTCAGAAAGAGATGTGCAGCAGCACACCATTCTATAATATTTCTCCCAGCAGATTCAGTAGACAAAAGCAACCACAAAAGCATAGATTATGGGGCCAGGCATGGTGGCTCACACCTGTAATCCCAGCACTTTGGGAGGCCAAGGTGGGAGGATTGCTTGAGTCCATGAGTTCAAGACCAGCCTGGGCAAGAGAGTAAGATCCCTGAGTCTCTACAAAAATAAATCCCTGTCTTTATAAAACTAAAAACTAAAAAAAAGATTAGGCTGGGCACAGTGGCTCATGCCTCTAATCCTAGCACTTTGGGAGCCAGGGCGGGTGGATTGCTTGAGCCCAGGAGTTCAAGACCAGCCTAAGAAATATGGTGAGACCCTGTCTCTACTAAAAATACACACACACAAAAATAGCCAGGCATGGTGATGTATGCCTCTGCTCCCAGCTACTCAGGAGGCCGAGGTGGGAGGGTCACTTCAGCCCAGGGGACGGAGGTTGCAGTGAACCAAAATCATGCCACTGCACTCCAGCCTCAATGACAGAGTGAAAGCCTGTCTCAACAGAAAAATTATATATAAAAAATTATATATGAATATATATGTAAATTATATATAAGTATATATAAAGTATATATATATAAATTATACATAAATTATCTATTTAACAAACAGCTGTGCAGTTTTATATAATTATATATAAGTATATATATATATTTATATATATTTTATATATATATAATTATATATATATAAGTATATATATATAATTATATATGAGTATATGTAATTATATATATATATATATATATATATATATTATATATAATACATAAATTACCTATTAAAACTTAGCTGGCCTGGTGGCATGTGCCTGTAATCCCACCTACTCAGGAGGCTGAAGCAGAAGGATCATTTGAGTCCAGGAGATTGAGGCTGCAGTGAGCTATGGTTTCACCACTGCACTCTAGCCTGGGTGACAGAATGAGACCCTATCTCTAAAAATAAAATAATTTTTTTTTTTTAAAGAGCCAAGTCTGAGCATTTCCTACCAACTCCACACTCAGTGGCATCACACTGGTAGGTGAAATCAGCCATGCTGGGAGCATTTACACCAGGAGAATTGGCAATGGCTGCAGATCAGAGAGGCGGTTGTTAAACATTACCAGCACACCAGGTTGTTCTGCCAGCTTCCCGGAGCCCATGAAACAGTGTAACCATGCGTGTTTCCGAATCTCTGTGTGCACCCACCCTGCTGGGGTTTGTCTGGGTGCCTGTGTCTCTACGGATACACATGACTTGCATGTCCCCACATGGTGCTGTCTGTACACACATGTGCCTGGGTGAGGCCCACACACCCTGTTCCTCTTCGGCAGTTGGTGCCACAGGAAGCTGCTGGGGTGGGGGTTGAGGATGCTGGGCCTCTCCCCAGCTCCCCACCCCTCCTCCCCAAGACACCTGCATGCACAAGGCTGAGGGGTGGGAGCAGGGCTCTCTGCCTCTAGAACCCCCATCCTCTGTGCTCTTTTCAGACCCCTGGATTGGCCTGCAGCTGTGAGCGGAGTGGCAGGCACGCAGGCAGGCGGTTGAGAAAGAGGAAGTCGGGGTGCGGTTGGGTCACTCTGTGGTTATCCCAGGCTCTACCCAGCCAGCGATTCCCTTGGGCCGGCTCAAAACCCTGGCCATAGGTCATGGGGACTGCAGGAGCTGGTAGCCAGGCTGGGTGCATGCAGGTCGCAGAACCAAGCTCCATCTGGTAAGTACTTATCCTGGGAAGTGCAGAGAGGTGGACCCATCAGGAGAGAGTGGCTGGCAGTGGGTTCTGGGAAGTCTAGGGGGACAGCGAGCAGACAGACCATCACTGTCTCTCTCCACCTTGCCGTCAACTTGCTTCCTGAGTGGGTGGGGGATGCTTTTGACCCTCGAGTTCATTGTGCAGAGATTTGTGGTCATAAGGGGTCGTCACCCCAGGGGACTGGGATCCGTGAGAGGTCACTAGGTAAGAAAGGAGGATGGAGGCCGGGTGTGGTGGCTCACACCTGTAATCCCAGCAGTTTGGGAGGCCAAGACAGGCGGATCACTTGAGGTCAAGAGTTGGGAGACCATCCTGGCCAACATGGTGAAACCCTGTCTCTACTAAAAATACAAAAATTAGCCAGGCGTGGTTGCAGACACCTGTAATCCCAGCTACTTGGGAGGCTGAAGCAGGAAAATTGTTTGAACCTGGGAGGCAGAGGTTGTAGTGAGATTCTCAATCTCAAAAAAAAAAGAAAGAAAGAAAGAAAGAAAAAACAAAGAAAGGAGGATGGAGCTCCTTGTAGCCAAGGACCTCCTGCATGAGGCCAGGAGACACAGAATGAACAGAGAATGTGGGAGCTGTGGCAAAGGCTCAGGTGCCCTTTGCATCTTGAACTACAGATTCCAGGACTCCCTCCACCTATCGACCTCCTTGATGCAGATTCTGAATCTACTGTCAAAACAAACTCATACTTAAGGCTGATGGCTGACAGCCAGCTCTGAGACAGGTCTTGTCCTGATCTTCTGAGCATGACATGCAGGGAGCACGGCCGTCCACCCAGGCAGCCCTCCTTCAGGTAGGGGTTCTCCCCCTTGGGAGACATCCCCTGGCTCCTCTCGTGGTCCCCTCTTAGGGAGCCCACACAACTGCCTGCCTGGGACTGGGTGGGGTGGGGGAGGAAAGCTGTGGTTTGTGCTGGCCACACCCAGATCTGTTGTTTCCTGCCAGCCCCCAATGCTGCAGGGCAGGCTTCAGACACCCTGAGGCCTGGAAGGTAGCCCCAGAGCCAGGAGGGATCGAATCTAGAGTGGACAGCTGGGGCCTGAGAGGATGGAACTGGTGAGTGACACTGGAAGCTGATACTCTGAGGCCAGGTCACCTGCTGTTCTGAGAAAAGAACCTGACAACCAAAGGAGGTCAGGGAAGGGCTGCTCCATGATCAGCCGTGTTTAAACTCCCTTGCTGTGACTGGGAAGGCTTCCTGGTAGAGGCAACCTTTTTGCTGTGCCTTGAAGAACCAGTAGAATGCCAACTGCAAACGTCTCAGTGCTTCTGGTCTGGGCTATCTCCCATGCCTCCCTGGCCATCCCGCAGCCCGTGGCCAGGATGGACATACGCTGATGCTCAGTACTGTTGTAGATGACATGGTGACCATGTTGGACAGCTGGGTGTTCAAATCCCAGTTCCCTGGCCTCTGTGTGGCCTTGGGCAAGTGACTTAACTGTTCTGAGCTTTCGTTTGCTCATCTGTAAAAAGGCTGTTATGAGTCTGTGGTGTGGGGGGATGTGTGTGTGTGTGGAGACAGAGTCTTGCTCTGTCATCCAGGCTGGAGTGCATTGGTGCAATATCAGCTCACGGCAACCTCCGCCTCCCAGGTTTAAGCAATTCTCCTGCCTCAGCCACCCAAGTAGCTGAGATTACAAGCGTGCCCCACCATGCCCAGCTAATTTTTGTATTTTTAGTAGAGACGGGGTTTCACCATATTGGCCAGGCTGATCTTGAACTCCTGACCTCAGGTGATCTGCCTTCTTTGGCCCCCAAAGTGCTGGGATTACAGCCATGAGCCCCCTCACCCTGCCTGTTAGGAGGTTTTGTCTGTGAGGTCTTAGCACAGTGTCTGGCATATAATAGATCAAAAAACATTGTCAGCCTCACCTATGCCTTCATACTCTGACTTTGTCCCCAAGCCTTCCTTCCTAAGCAGTCCCCACCATCCTCTGAAATGTTCTGTGTCATACAAACACCCATGATGGACCACAATCTCTAAGGATGTGTGCTAGAGTAGACTCCTTAAGGATCTTATCGACCCACCCCTGTATCACATTCTACTGTATTTTCTCTTTTTTTTTTTTTTTTGAGCCAGAGTGAGAGAGTGACCCAGGCTGCAGTGCAGTGGTGCAGTCTCGGCTCACTGCAATCTCCACCTCGTGGGTTCAAGCAATTCTCCTGCCTCAGCCTCCTGAGTAGCTGGGATTACAAGTGCATACCACTACACCCAGCTAATTTTTGTAGTTTTAGTAGAGACAGGGTTTCACCATGTTGCCCAGGCTGGTCTCGAACTCCTGAACTCAGGTGATCTGCGTGCCTCGGCCTCCCAAAGTACTGGGATTGCCCGTGTAAACCGCCACACCCAGCCTGCTGTGTTTTTAACTGTAGCATCTCCTGTAGGGCTGTTGCTATTGTCTGTTTTTCTTGTTTTTTTTTTTTTTTTTTTTTTTTGGTCATGAGGTTCTGTCTTCTAGTATGCCTGGTAGTCTTGGATTAAATGCCAGGCAGGCCTTGTTTGTGAAAAACTACAGAGATCATTTGTGCCTCTTTCTGGTGTCATTCTCCTCCACAGAGGGTTTACTTTTGCTTTGGGAAGGCAGAGTAAGGGAAGGTCACTTTACTCTGATTATGGCTATGCTGACTTGATGATGGATTTTGGTCTCGGTGAGGGCTAGTCTATGTCTGGTCCCTCCTTGCTCCTGGGGTGTAGCCTTTTAGGGGTCTCAATCACCTCCTCTTTGTGGGCCCTGAATTCCAATGTTTATTTCCCCAACATAAGACTGCCAAGAGCTACACTTGGCTTCTCAAGCTTTTTCTGGTCTGTTTCCCAGTCACTCAAGAACTGTGTTCAAATCAATAACTTGTTTATAAGAGAAAAGCATTGCACTATGTCCTTCTCACTTTCCTAGGTTTCCTTTTCTTTCTTTCTTTGGAATCTCACTCTGTTACCCAGCTGGAGCGCAGTGGTGCCATCTCGGCTTACTGCAACCTCTGCCTCCTGGGTTCAAGTGATTCTCCTGGCTCAGCCTCTAGAGGAACTGGCACTACAGGTGTGTGCCACCACATCCATCTAATTTTTGTATTTTTAGTATAGACAGAGGTTCACCATGTTGGCCAGCCTGGTCTTGAACTCCTGACCTCAGGTGATTTGCCCACCTCAGCCTCCCAAAATGCTGGGATTACAGTCATGAACCACCACACCTGACCCCTAGATTTTCTTTCCTTCCAGGGCCCCAATTCTTTCAACTCTGACTGCCAATGTCTTCCAAGTAAGGGTGGTTTTTTACTCTTCCAGTTTTGTCCAGCTTTTCTATTTGTTCTTGGTGGGAGGACAAATCTGCAATAAGATAGCCTACCATAATTAGAAATAGATATCCCAGCCAGGCGAGGTGGCTCACGCCTGTAATCCCAGCACTTTGGGAGGCTGAGGCGGGCAGATCACCTAAGGTCAGGAGTTCAAGACCAGTCTGGCCAATATAGTGAAGCCCCATCTCTACTATACAAAAAATTAGCTGGGCATGGTGGCAGGCACCTGTAATCCCAGCTACTTGGGAGGCTGAGGCAGGAGAAGCACTTGAACCTAGGAGGCAGACGTTGCAGTAAGCCGAGATTGCACCATTGCACTCCAGCAAGAGTGGGCAACAAGAGTGAAACTCCATCTAAAAAAAAAAAAAAGAGAGAGAAAAAGAAATAAACATCCCTGTTGTATTTTTTAAAGTGAGACTTGTCTGGGTGTAGCAGCTCACACCTATAATCCCAGGACTTTGGGAGGCCAAGTGGGGAGGATCACCTGAGCTGAGGAGTTCAAGTCCAGCCTGGCCAACATGGTGAAAGGCTGCCTCTACTAAAAATACAAAAAATAGCCAGGGGTGGTGGTACATGCTTGTAATTCCAGCTATTCAGGCAGCTGAGGCATGAGAATCACTTGAACCCAGGAGAGAGAGGTTGCAGTGAGCCTGATCATGCCACTGCACTCCAGCCTGGGTGACAGAGCAAGACTCTGTCTCAGAAAAAAACAAAAAAGAAGAAAACAAAAGAAGTAGATATCCCTATTGTATTTTTTGAAATGAGATTTGGCTGGGTGCCATGGCTCACACGTATAATCCCAACACTTTGGGAGGCTGAGGCAGGAAGGTCATTTGAAGCTCAGATTTTGAGACCAGCCGGGGCAACATAGAAGACCCCATCCCTACAAAAAATAAAAATAAAAAAATAGCCAACTATGATAGCATGTGCCTATATTCCCAGCTACTCAGGAGCCTGAGGCAAGAGGATTGCTTGGGCCAAGGAGTTGAAGACTGCAGTGAGCTGTAGATCACACTACTCCAGTCTAGATAACAGAGTGAGATCCTGTTTCAAAAATAAAAGTTAAAAAATAACAGGCCTGGTGCAGTGGCTCATGCCTGTTATCCCAAGCACTTTGGGAGGCCGAGGCAGATGGATCACAAGGTCAGGAGATCGAGACCATCCTGGCTAAGACAGTGAAACTCCATCTCTACTAAAAATATAAAAAATTAGCCAGGCGTGGTGGTGCATGCCTATAGTCCCAGTTACCCAGGAGACCGAGGCAGGAGAATCGCTTGAAATCGGGAGGCGGAGGTTGCAGTGAGCCAAGATTGAGCCACTACACTCCAGCCTGGATGACAGAGTGAGGCACCGTCGAAAGAAAGAAAGGGAAGAAAGGGAGAAAGGAAGAAGAAAAGAAAGAGAGAGGGAGAAAGAAGAAAGAAAGAAAGAAAGATTCATTTCCCCAACATCCGATTGCTGAGAGCTACGCTCAGCTTCTCAGGCTCTTTCTGGTCTGCTTCCCAGTCACTCAAGAACTGTGTTCAAATCAACAACTTGTTTGTGAGAGAAAAGCATTGCATTAGGTCCTTCTCACTTTCCTAGGTTTCCTTTCTTTTAGGGGTGGGGAGGGAAGAAAGAAAAGAAAAGAAAAGTAGCCGAGCATGGTGGTGTGCACCTGTAATCCCAGCTACTCAGGAGGCTGAGGCAGGAGAATCACTTGAACCTGGGAAGTGGAGGCTGCGGTGAGCCGAGATTGTGCCACTGCACTCCAGCCTGGGAGATACAGCGAGATTCTGTCTCAAAATAAGTAAATAAATAAAATAAAAAAGAGAAAGGAAGATGGAAGATGAGCCAAGTTGGGAAGGGAGCCTTGGAAGGGAGCGGACAGAAGGAAGAGCTGGTGGCATCACAAGATTTCAAGAAGGGAATAGTCAGAGACGTCCTGTAGGAAGCACACTGAAAAGTCCTCACTGGATTTAGCCCTAAAGAGAGTTACAAGGCTAGGAAGGTGGAAATAGGGCTTCAGTGGCTTGCAGAATCAAAGAAAGAAAGAGAGAAGTGCAGGTAACTCTTTAAGAAGCGAAGCCGGAGGCCCAGCCAGGAGGTGAGGAAGGAGGGGCTCTTGATCTTCTCACCAGTGGGGGTGATTTGGGGCTGGGAAGTAATGTAAAGGACTGGAGGACAGCGTGTACTTGCTGTGTGACTCCCTCCTGCTGATTTGAAGCCAGAATTTGAAGCAGGAATTTTTCAGACACAAGGAGTGAAGATGCAGATAAAGGGGCTTCCACCACCAGGGGGCAGCACCTGCACATTTGAGGGCTCGTTGACACACACCACACCCCACACTTGGGTATAGAGAGAAAGGTGGTGTGTCTCAGGATTGTAATCCCAGCACGTTGGGAGGCTGTGGCAGGAGGATCGCTTGCTCCCAGGAGTTTGAGATCAGCCTGGGCAACATAGTGAGACCCCAACTCTACAAAAAAAATACAAAGCTTAGCCAGTGTGGTGACACACACCTGTAGTCCTGTAGTCCTAGCTACTCAGGAGACTGAGGCTGGAGGATCCCTGGAGCCAGGAGTTGGAGGCTGCAGTGAGCTGTGACCACATCAGTGCACTCCAGCCTGAGTGACAGAGTGAGACCCCATAAAAAAAAAAAAAAGAAACAGATAAAGACACAAGTATGTAGAAACAAACGCAGGCAGACACCAAAACCACCTCACAGATACTAGAAACAGATCCCCCCCAGACACAGATGAGTCATGTAGGTGGATCCGCCCCACAGATACCAACGGGCATTCTCAAACACACACACGCACATAGGCACACACAGAGAGACAATCACAGAGACACTTTTAAAGCTATCTAGATAACCATCAAATACACCCCCGCATTGACAAGTTAATATTTCAAAACTAACCCTCAAACACAGAATCACAAATGCAAAAACACGTGCTCTCTACACAACATGTAAATGCATCATGAAACCCGCCGAGATGATGGCGCACACACACACAAACACTCAGACATCCGTGCACACCCAGGCTCCATGGGACCCAGCTGATGCTTGTTTTCCCCTAGGACTGTCTTGTCCAGCCAGGGGACAGGCCTGTAGGACTGGGTTTAGGGGACAGAGGGTGCTAAAGGGCTTGGCTTCTCTTCAGACCAGGGGTCCCTGGGCCCTGAGCTGGAAACCCCAGCCCCCATGCTGAAGCCCAAGCTTCCATCAGCTGATGCATCTGGCAGTCCTTGGCGGCAGTCTCCGCCCCTCTTACTGGCAGCCCCATCCTGGCAGGGATTCCCAGCCCCGCTCACACTCTTGCTCTCACACGCACGCACGGCCCCCATGGCTGACTCGTTGCTCAACCACTCCTGGCCGGCCTTCTCCAAGCTGTGGCTGAAACGCTGGGCCTTCAAGAGAGGTAAGCAGCTGGCAGTGACCCGCGGGCGCCATCCACCCAGGCGGGGATTCCGCCTGCCTGCATCCCCCCTCGAGCTTTCTCTTGGCTGGGGCACAGACTCCTCCGGCACTGGCCTTGGATTCCATGACCCCCGATTCTCCAGGGCCCAGTGGAATTATCACGGACTTGTGGGGTCCCTCTTGTTTCAGAGGAAATATCTCCCAAGACTCAGCCAGGAACTTGTCTCAGGAGGTAAATTTGCAGAAAGCAAGCCTGCTCTCTCGACTCAGGCGCTGAACAGCCGCAGGGGCAGCCCCGTGATTTCCTGGGGGTCCCAGATGCTGTTGGTTTCAGGCCCAGCTGCAGGACAGGAGGCTCAGGGCAGAAACAAAAACAAGGGGATTAGAGGCTTTCAGGCACACACCTCCCTCACACACACACACACCGGTCGGACACTCTCTCAACCCACAGGGCCTCCGGGCCTCAGTTGATCGTTATGGGGACGCGTAACACCCTTTATTTTATCATCAAAAGCATGGGTGAACTGTTGTTGCAAAGAGACACTTTTTCTTTATTTTTTGTTTGTTTGTTTGTTTGTTTTGAGATCCAGTCTCACTCTGCCGCCCAGGCTGGAGTGCAGTGGCGCTATCTCAGCTCACTGCAACCTTCCGCCTCCCAGGTTCAAGTGATTCTCCTGCCTCAGCCTCCTGGGTAGCTGGGATTACAGGCACCTGCCACCACACCTGGCTAATTTTTGCATTTTTAGTAGAGACGGGGTTTCACCACATTGGCCAGGTTGGTCTTGACCTCCTGACCTTGTGATCCGCCCACCTCAGACTCCCAAAGTGCTGGGATTACAGGTGTAAGCCACTGCACCCAGCCATCAAACAGACACTTCTTAAAGCTCAGGAGGTTAGCCCTTGAAGATAACCAGAAGATGTCCAGATACGCAGGGCGTGAGAAGGCAGTGCCAGACAATGTCATAAGAGCTGGTCATGCACTCATTTGTTGTGGGTTTCCTCATTCCCCATTCCCCACTACCCGTATGAGCCCCTCCTGGTCAGCCTGCATGACTTGTTAGTCACGATCACCATCACCAAGTACTTGTTCGAGGTAGCAGTGAGTTTTCATGAAGGAGGGGGCCAACGTGAAGATGCATTAGCTTATTCATCCTACTGACTCCTTGAAGGCTCATGGTGAACAGAGTGCTGGGGTCAGGGAGCAGGTGGGAGTGTCAGGGGTCCCAGGGGCTGGGGTTAGGGGGAGAGAGGATGGCATGGGAACTGGGATGTGACTGAAGAGTAATCATCATGATAGAAGTTGTTGCTAGCTGTTGAGCTCTCATGAAGTTGGGCTCAGAGACACTGAGTGACTTACTCAAAATCACACAGCAAGTACACACTGGAGGAACCGGGATTTGAAGCCAGTTCTGTCTGAGGCCACTTTGATGTGTTCTGATCGATGAACAAAGCTGCCAGTGTGGGCTGCTGGAGTGCCTGGGGAGGGTTTTTAGATCCAATGGTGGATGGCAATCAGTGAAGCATCAGTGTACCCACCAGGGATCACTGATGTGTCTGCCTGTGACCCAGGTCCCAATGATGTTCTGCCCTCTTGTGGTTGCTCAGCTCACCCTGTCTCTCTGCCCAAGCCATTGAGGCTGTGATTTATAGGCTAGCAGGTGAGGGAGTGAGCTGTGAGAACGACAGTGACTCTTACACCCTCTTATGGCTGATGCTATGGGGGTGGTGGTGGAGGAGGCTGTCTGGGACCTGAATCCCAGCTGACGGACAGCTCCGTGGAGAGGAGCAGGGGTTGGGGAGCAGCGTGCATCCCCAGCAGAGCCCCTTTCCCTGAGGCCTCATGTCTCCTCTGGCTTAGTTCCCCTGGGAGAGTGACTCCCTAACAGTGTATCTCCTGCCTTTAGCCCTGGAGAGCAGGGAAGAATGGCCTTTTTGTCACCCTCTTAAGTTCTGTAACTGGCTGTCTGGGCACCTAATAGGAATTTCCTGGGGAAAGGGTGGGGTTGCACTTGGGGAGGCAAGTAAGGCTTGGGAGAGGCGGACTGAGACTTTTAGTGAAGGGTCCCAGCGCCCCTTCCCTATCAACTGCACCTATTACCCATTCTGCTCATGCTTTTTCATTCATTCCTCAACCTATTGGTGCATGTCTGGTGAGTGCAGTCTGTGCCTCTCTCACCTAGGTTTCCTTCCTGTGTGGCTTTTCTGCTGCAATTCTGTCCCTCTTCCTTCTACATCTCCTTCCTCACCCCCTCAGAATGCCATCTCCTGAGTGTAATGCATCACTGCCTCTGGACGCTGCCATATAACCTATCCATCCAACTATCTACTCATTCATCCGTGCAACCATGCAGCCATCCAACTATCTCTACAGCCAACCGGCCTATCAGCCAACTCTTCAACCATGCAACCATCCTTCCATTCATCCATCCATCTACTATTCCATCCATCCATCCATCCATCCATCCATCCATCCATCCATCCAACCATCCATCCATTCAAACATCCATTCATCCATCTACCCATCCATCCAATTATCTACTCATTCATCCATCCACCTACCCACACATCCACCTATCCAACCATTCATCCATCCATCTATCCACTCATTCATCCATCTGTCCATCCACATACCTACTCATCCATTCAACCATCCACTCATCCATCCATCCATCTATTTATCTACCCATTTATCCATTCACCAGCAAATTTCTGTGCCCAACCCAACACAGCACAGGATAGTCTGGTGATTGTGAGCCCTTTTTTTGAATTCAGAAATACCTGAATTTGACTCCCAGCTCTACCTCATACCAGATTGGTATGACCTTGGTAAAATCAGTGCAGATCTCTAAACCTGTTTATATAGAAAGGGAATTTCTATAAACCTGAGGATCACTATAAAACTAAACTGAGGGTCACTGAGGGTCAGTGACAAATATGATTGGCAATTGTTTGGGGGAATTGTGGTTGGTAATTGACAGAGCTCAGTCTATGACAGTAGGATTAAGGCTTAGCTCATGATACCAGAATCAGGACTCAGCCTGTGACACGAGGATTGGGCTCAGTTTATGATGCCAGATCAAGATACAGTCTATGACCTCAGGGTAGCAGTTCAATCTATGATACCAGCATAAGAGCTAAGACTATGAAGACCATGACATCAGGATTAGGGCTTAGCCTATGACAATGGGATCAGGGGTCAATATATGACACCAGGATAAAGGCTTAGTCTATGACACTAGGATGGGGGTTCATTCTATGATACAAGAATGGGTGCTCAACCAGTGACAGCCAGATGAGGTTCAGTCTGTGACATCAGGATCAAGGCTTAGTATATAGCACTGGGATCAGGGCTCAGTCTGTGACACAAAGATTGGGGTTCAATCTGTAAAACTAGGGTCAGAGTTGATTCAGTCATTGGAAACTAGGATCAGAGTTGAGTTCATCATCAGGTCAAGTTCAACCTGTTCCTGGGTCAGAAGCTTCCCTATAAAAATAAAACTCAGCTAGGCAAGGTAGCTTGTGCCTGCAATCTCAGCACTTTGGGAGGCCGAGGCAGGAAGATCACCTGAGGTCAGGAGTTTGCGACCAGCCTGGCCAACATCGCAAGACCCTCTCTCTACTAAAAATACAAAAATTAGCCGGGCATGGTGGCTCACGCCTGTAATCCTAGCATTTTGGGAGGCCAAGGCAGGCAGATCACAAGGTCAGGAGTTTGAGACCAGCCTGACCAACATGGTGAAACCTTGTCTCTACTAAAAATTCAAAAATTAGCCAGGCATGGTGGTGGGCTCCTGTAATTCCAGCTACTCAGGAGATTGAGGCAGGAGAATCACTTGTACCCGGGTGGCGGAGTTTGCAGTGAGCCGAGATCATGCCATTGCACTCCAGCCTGGGCATAAGATGTCTCCAAAAAAAAAAAAAAAGAAAGACAATAAATAAATAAATAAAAATACAAAGATTAGCTAGGTGTGGTGGTGCACGCCTGTAGTCCCAGCTATTCGTCAGGCTGAGGCAAGAGAATCACTTGCCTAGGAGGCGGAGGTTGCGGTGAGCCAGGATGGCACCACTGCACTCCAGCCAGGGTGACACAGCGAGACTCTGTCTCAGAGAAGAGCTTGCATAACAGCAGTTCCTCAAAAAGTGAAGCATAGATGAGCATGTGCTCCAGCAATTCCCTTCCTAGGCTAACTACCCAAGACAATGGCAAACACACATCCATACAAACACCTGTACAGATGATTCATGGCCGCTTGATTCGCAATAACCCAATGGTGGAAACAGCCTGAGCGTCCATCAACAGATCAGTGGATGCAAGAAATGTGGTATCTCCATACAATTGAACAGTATTCAGCCCTAAAATAAATGAAGCACCGACACATGCTACATTATAGACAAAACTCAAGAGATATGTCAAGTCAAAGCAACAAGTCACGGAAGACCACGTATTATATCATTCCATTTATATGAAGTGTTTTGTGGGCAAGGGATATGGACTGGAATTTGTCATTGTTTTAGGGATGAGCTTCTTGGGACTTATCCATTTCCATCTGCAGGTGGATCCTGGGGCATGTGGCTCCTGGGGGGCTCAACTCTCAGCTCTCTTCTTCTCACTCCTCACCCCCAAAAGAAGAGGCAGCCTCAAGCTCCACCATTAGAGACTCTCCTACATATGTGGGCATTAGGGCTGGGTGCGGTGGCTCTCACTTGTAATCCTGGCACTTTAGGAGGCTGAGGCGGGAGGATCACTTGAGCTCAGGAGTTTGAGACCAACCTGGGCAACACTGTGAGACCTCATCTCTAACGGAAAAAAGAGAAAGAAATAAGCTTATTTTAAAAAGTAGTTTTTAATTTAAAAAAGAAGAAGAAGGTGGCCAGGTGCGGTGGCTCACACCTGTAATCCCAGCCCTTTGGGAGGCTGAGGCGGGCAGATCACCTGAGGTCAGGAGTTCAAAACCAGCCTGGCCAACATGATGAAACCGTGACTCTACTAAAAATACAAAATTAGCCAGGCGCAGTGGCATGCACCTGTAATCCCAGCTACGCGGGAGTAAGCAGCAACAGATGCAGAATCCAGGTCCTGGCTTCCTCAGCCCTCCCAGCTTATCCCTGACACCCTGTTCCTCCTTTCCCCACAGGCTCTGAGCCCAAGTCATGTATCCAGACCTTTGACTCTGGAGCTGTGGCTTCAGCCACCAAGAGCAGCAGTGGATCCTGGAAACCTGAGAACCCAGACTTCTTCTCTGCCATGGGGGATGATCAGGCATGTGTCTGACTGCTGAGACGGGCGGGAGCGGATGACAACTGTGGCAGCAAGTACACTTTGTTTAGCAGCTGCATTTTACCAGGCACTTTGTGTACATTATCTCAGGGAAACCTCATCGAAACTTACAAAGTCGTTATTATCCTGTTTTACAGATGAGGACACCGGAATCTGTTCTGGAATAAGAAGAGGGAGGAAAGGAACAACAGAGGGATGAATGGATGGCTGGATAGACGGAAGGAGAAAGGGAATCAAGGAAAGATTAGTAGAAGGAAGGAAGGATGGGTGGATGGATGGTGAATGCATAGATGGATGCATGGATGAACAGAAGGGTGGTTGGGTGGATGAATGGATCATGGATGACTAAAAGGAAGGAAAGAAAGATTGGTAAAATTGTGGGTGGATGGATACATGAATGATGGATGAATAAAAAGAAGCAATCTAGATGGATAGCTGGATGGGTTGATGGAAGGAGGATAGATAAATGAAGGAAAGAAGGAAGTATGGATGAATGGGTAGAAGGATGGATGGATGAAAGGAAGGATGGAGGGATGGTTGATGAATGAAAGAGTAGAAAGGTGGGTAGAAGGAAGGAAGATGAGAAATATGGGTGGATGGATACATGAATAATTGATGAATAAAAGGAAAGAAGAAAGGAAGAAAGGAAAGGAGGAAGGAAGGGAGGAAGAGAGGGAGGGAGAGAGGAAGGAAGGAGGGAAGGAGAAAACGATCTGCTTTATGATTTAGTTGTTATTTTGTTTAAAATCAGCCACTTTTTTACATGACAAAATGGGATCAGGGACACATGCTTGAAATTGCTTTGGTATGTCTCCTTTCCCAACAGACAAGATGAGTCACTATTTATGTTTTTAAAATAAGCATTTATCCATGTACTATGAGAAACTGTGCATGGTGAGCCCTTCCAAAGAATGGGGAACCCTGGGCTGTTTCGCCTCTGGGTTTGATGGGGGATCCCATCCCCCAAGGCTCCCCCCGGGTCTAGCGAGTAGGAGCTTGGATTTATAGCATCCTCTCTGGGGCGTCAGGGCCAGCGGGGCAGCATACGACGTTTACTCAGATGCCTGAAAAGGCCCCCACTGGGCTGGCTCTCATCTTTTCTCGCCCAAGATATGTCAGAGGAAAGGTGCAGGCTCAGAAATGAAAGATGACACATCCCTGTCTCCCTCCTTCAATGTACCTGCCAGTGGGAGCTGGAATAGCCTGTACTGTGCAGTTACCCACTCCCCCGTTCCACCCATCTCTGGCCTGGCTCCCACCTCTGCCTCCTCTGAGGGAGGCCAGATGCAGGAGCAAGAAGGAGGCCGAACCAGGCCAACAGGCTGTCTCGACGTGTTTATATTTACAGGCGGATGAAAACCAGAGACACAAAAAAACTTTCGGGGGCAGTGACAGAAAAGAGAGTAGGAGCTTGTCCAGGCACTGGGGGTAGGAATGGAACCATCTGGGGGATAAGGGGGGAATTTGAAAGGAGGCTGCTGCCCAAGTCACATGAGGGCCAGCCAGAGCTGGAGCTGTGGCTCTTTAGAAAGAGGCTGGAAAAGGGGGACCCTGGTGACCAAAAGGCAGAGGGAGGAAGAGGAGGCAGAGGAGGAGTCACCAGGGAGGAGGGAGGCAAACAAGGATGGCCGCAAAGGAGAGATTCAGGAAGGCAGGCCGTGAAGCAGTGCAGTGAGTGCTTGGAAAGTTAAACCTAAAATGGCAACGCAGTCGTGCCACTGCACCCCAGCCTGGGTGACAGAGCGAGATGCTATCTCAAAAAACCAGATAAAATAGGTTGGGTGCGGTGGCTCATGCCTGTAACCCCAACACTTTGGGAGGCTGAGTCGGGGAGGATCCTCTGAGGTTCAGAGTTTGAGACCATCCTGGCCAACATGGTGAAACCCCATCTCTACTAAAAATTCAAAAATTAGCTGGGCATGGTGGCACGTACCTATAATCCCAGCTACTTGGGAGGCTGAGGCAGGAGAATCACTTGAACCCGAGAGGCAGAGGTTGCAGTGAGCCAAGATCACACCATTGCACTCCAGCCTGGGCAAGAAGAGTAAAACTCTGTTATGAATGAATGAATGAATAAATAAATGTAGGTTGGGCTCAGTGGCTCACACCTGTAATCCCAGCACTTTGGGAGTCCGAGGCGAGAGGATCAACTGAGGTCAGGTGTTTGAGACCAGCCTGGGCAACATGATGAAACCCTGTCTCTACTAAAAATACAAAAATTAGCCAGGGATCATGGTGCATGCCTACAATCCCTGCTACTAGAGAGGCCAAGGCACGAGAATCGCTTAAATCCAGTAAGCAGAGGTTGCAGCAAGCCGAGATGGCGCCACTGCACTCCAGCTAGGGCGACAGAGCAAGACTCTGTCTCAAAACAAAAAAATAGTATAACATAAATATAAAAATAAAATTACCATATGATCCAGCAATTCCACTTCTGGGTATCTTTCTGGAAGAACTGAGAGCAGGCACTCAGATATTTGCACACCAATGTTCATGGCAGCGTTATTCACAAGAGCCAACAGATGGAAAGAGCCCAGATGTCTGTTGACGGATGGATGAATGTTGGAAATAGATGCTCGGTGCTGCAAAGAAAAATCAGCACTGAGACAAAGGATCTTTTAGCAACACAATTTTTACTTCCTGGACTGCAGGAAGGGTACCCTCACTAGCCATCTTGCCACAAGAGTACAATGAACAAAGGAAAATACACAATTTATTCCTTACACATTTAAGGTTGCTTTTACTGCTGTGTCTGATCTCTGTTGGCTGGAGCCAGACCTCACAATCTAAACTAAAACCCAATTGGCTAATAATTAAAACTTTTCTAAACAGGTAAAAGCAGTGGAGAGCTGGGACATGCCTGTGAGCACATCCAGCATAGATATCTTGGTTAAAGTACAAGGACATAGAGTGTACCAGGTGCCTGTAAGCATGGCATGTCTGACAGCTACATAGGACAGGGCTTCACAAAGTTATTAGCACACTTAAAAGGAACTTTTCTACTTCCCACAGTGAGTAAATGCAATGTGGTCCATCCATACAATGGAATATGATCCTACCTTAAAAAGGAAGGAAATTCTGACACGTGCTACAATATGGTGGAAGCTTGTGGACGTTATGCTCGTGAAATGAACCAGACATAAAAGGACAAACACTGATTCCACTTGTAGGAGGCCTCTGGACTTGACGGGTTCATAGATTTACTCCCCGCCACCCCGCCACTTTTTTTTTTTTTTTTTTGAGACAGGGTCTTGCTCTGTTCCCGGTCTGGAGTGCAATAGCACAATCACAGCTCACTGCAGTTTCAACCTCCCAGTATCCAGTGATCCTCCCACCTCAGCCTCCCAAGTAGCTGGGACTACAGGAACCTGCCACCATACCCAGCTCATTTTATAAATTTTGTGTAGAGATGGGGTCTTGCTGTGTTGTCTATGCTGGTCTCAAACTCCTGGGCTCAAGTGATCCTCCAAATGGGTGAGATTCCAAGGCAGTTCATGGAGACAGAAAGTAGAAGGGTGGAAAGCCCCAGCGGCTGCGAAGGGGAGTGAGGAGGGAGTGTTTCATGGGAACAGAATTTTAGTTTGGGAAGATGAGGAAATTCTGGAGACAGATGGAGATGATGGTTTCACAGCAATGGGAATGTGCTTAATGATGCTGAACTGGATGCTTAAAAATGGTTAAGATGTGGGCCCAGGTGCGGTGGCTCACCCCTGTAATCCCAACACTTTGGGAGGCCGAGTTCAGGAGTTCGAGACCAGCCTGACCAACATGGTGAAACCCTGTCTCTACTAAAAATAGAAAAATTACCTGGGTGTGGTGGCACGCACCTGTAATCCCAGCTACTCAGGAGGCTGAGGCAGGAGAATCACTTGAACCAGGGAGGCAGAGGTTGCAGTGAGCCGAGATCATGCCACTGCACTCCAGCCTGGGCAACAGAGCAAGACTCTGTCTCAAAAAAAAAAAAAAGGTTAAAATATGGGCCCAGGCGCTAATGCCTGTAATCTCAGCACTTTGGGAGACTGAGACAGGTGGATCACTTGAGGTCAGGAGTTCAAAACCATCCTGGAAACATCATGAAATCCCCTCTCTACTAATATATATATATATATATATATATATATATATATATATATATAAATTTACCAGGTGTGGTGGCACATGCCTGTAGTCCCAGCACTTTGGGAGGCTGAGGCAGGTGAATTACCTGAGGTCAGGAGTTTGAGATCAGCCTGGCCAATATGGTAAAACTCCATCTCTACTAAAAATGCAAAAATTAGCTTGGTGTGGTGGCAGGCACCTGTAATCCCAGCTACTCAGGAGGCTGAGGCAGGAAAATCACTTGAACCCAGGAGGTGGAGGTTGCAGTGAAGTGAGATCTCAGCTACTCAGGAGGCTGAGGAGGGAGTCTCCCTCCCAAGCCAGGATAAGGGTGAGACATTTGCCTTGGACATTAAATTTAAGGAGATGCTTTAAAAAATCATTAAGATAAATAGTATTCAGGCCAGGGACAATGGCTCATGCCTGTAATCCCAGCACTTTGGGAGGCCAAGGTGGGTGGATCACTTGAGGTCAGGAGTTTGAGACCAGCCTGGCCAACATGAGGAAACTCCATCTCTACTAAAAAAATACAAAAATTTACCAGGCATGGTGGTGTGCACCTATAATCCCAGCTACTTGGGAGGCTGAGGCAGGAGAATCACTTGAACTGAGGAGATGGAGGTTGTAATGGGGTGAGATTGCGCCACTGCACTCCAACCTGGGCAACATAGTGAGACTCTTGTCTCAAAACAACCAAACAAAAAGATAAATAATATTCCTGTGCAGCGTTTTTCAAAGCTAAGCCGGCTATGGTGGCTCATGCCTGTAATATAAGCACTTTGGAGGGCTGAGGTGGGCGGATCATGAGATCAAGAGTTCAAGACCAGCCTGGCCAACGTAGTGAAACCCCAAATCTACTAAAAGACAAAAATTAGCCAGGCGTGGTGGCAGACACCTGTAATCCCAGCTACTCAGGAGGCTAAGGCAGGAGAATTGCTTGAAATCTGGAGGCGGAGGTTGCAGTGAGCCAAGGTGGCGCCATTGCACTTGTACTCCAGCCTGGTGACAGTGCGAGACTCCTCCCCCGCCCCAAAAAAAAGGGTTCAGGAGAACTTCGAGGAGATACTCCAAGCAGCACAGCGGTAGGATTACGAACCCCGACACTGTCTGAAATTGCACCACTAGCGTCAAGGGTAACTTACCTCCATGTGGCGATTTTGCAAATAAAGATGTACTATTTTGTGAGCCTTATTATTATTATGATTTTATAGACAGGGTCTCGCTTTGTTGCCCAGGCTGGAGTGCAGTGGCATGATCATAGCTCACTACAGCCTCAAACTCCTGGATTCAAGTGATCCTCCCTTGCTAGCCTCCTGATTAGCTGGGACAACAGGCACACGACACCAAGCTTGGCTAATTTAAAAAAAAAAATTTTTTTTTGAGACGGAGTCTTGCTGTCAGCAGGCTAGAGTGCAGTGTCATGATCGCTGCTTACTGTAACCTCCACTTATCAAGTTCAAGAGATTCTCCTGCCTCAGCCTCCCGAGTAGCTGGGACTACAGGCATGTGTCACCAGGCCCAGCTAATTTGTGTATTTTTAGTAGCGACGGGGTTTCACCACTTTGGTCAGGATGGTCTTGATCTCTTGACCTTGTGATTCACCATCTTGGCCTCCCAAAGTGCTGGGATTACAGGCATGCGCCACCACACCCAGCCTAAATTTTTTTGTAGAGATGAAGTCTTGATATGTTGCCCAGATTAGTCTCAAACTCCTGGCCTCAAGCGATCTTTCTGCCTTGGCCTCCCACGGCATTAGGATTACAGGTATGAGCCACCTCATGTGGACCCCTTTGTGAGCCTTAAAACAAGCTGGTGAGCAGGCAGGACAGAAGTGGTTATGCCCATTTCATTAAATGATCAGACGGGCTGGGCGCAGTGGCTCACGCCTGTAATCCCAGCACTTTGGGAGGCCAAGGCAGGAGGATCACTTGACATCAGGAGTTTGAGACCAGCCTGGCCAACATGGTGAAAACCCATCTCTATTAAAAATACAAAAAAAAAAAAATGGCTGGGTGTGCTGGTGGGCACCTGTAGTCTTAGCTACCCAGGAGGCTGAGGCAGGATGATCGCTTGAACCCGGGAGTTGGAGATTGCAATGTGAACTGAGATTGTACCACTGCATTCCAATTCCAGCCTGGCCAACAGAACGATACTATGTCTCCAAAAAAAAAAAAAGATAATCAGATGGAAACTCAGTGACATGAAGTGCTTTGCCAAGGTTAGAAGTAGGGGGATCTGGCATGGAAGACCAGACTTCTGGTCCTTTTGCAGGAATGAGGCCTTGAAGGTCCAGGTTAGACAAAGCACTGGGGGACTCCTCCCTCCCATTCCATCCCACCCGCTGTGAGAAGAGCACTGAGCCAAAGACACACAGGTGGGGGATGGGCAGGGTCTTGATGTTGGGAGGAGGGACCTCGTGTTCAAGAGACCCCAGGCTCTGCCACCCCTTGATCAATGTCCTCTTCTCCCTCCCTCCCCATCCTACAGGAGGACGATTTTCCCAGGTGGCTCAGCGAGAGTGCGGAGGACCTCAGCCTGGATCTGGGGGCCCTTCAGGGCAGCGAGTATCTGCAGGACCTGGGCATTGGGGCCCCTTCTCATAGCCAGCCTGCGGAGGCCCCGGACAGCCGCCCCCCAGGTGAAGAAGCAGAAAGGGATTCTGTCTTCTCCAGCTTGGCGGGGTCCCAGGACCCATCAAGGTGTCGCAGCTGGGAGAGGTCACGGAGCTGCTCAGAGAGCTGGAGGAGGTCAGTTCCCCACTACGCCTGCCTCCCACAGTGCACCTCCAGAACTGGGCGGGGTCCAGAAGGCCAGAACCAGGTCCTAGGACAAGCTGCCCCTTGCACCTGCCGTGGTCCCCAACCTTTCAGCACCAGGGACTGGTTTCATGGAAGATAATTTTTCCATGGACCAGGGGGACAGGGGATAGTTTCCGGATAATTCAAGCACGTGTCATTTAGCATGCACTTATATTATTGTTACACTGTAATACATAACAAAATAATTATATAACTCACCATAATGTAGAATCAGTGGGAGCCCCGAGTTTGTTTTCCTGCACTAGATGGTCCCATCTCGGGATGATGGGAGACAGTACCAGTCATCAGCCATTTGATTCTTTTTTTTTTTTTTGAGACGGAGTCTTGCTCTGTCACCCAGGCTGGAATGAAGTGGCTCCATCTCAGCTCACTGCAACCTCCACCTCCCGAGTTCAAGTGATTCTCCTGCCTCAGCCTCCTGAGTAGCTGGGATTACAGGTGCGCACCACCATGCCTGGCTAATTTTTGTCTTTTTAGCAGAGACGGGGTTT